>DVZL01003187.1:0-14281 GCA_018236625.1 Lasaia peninsularis
GGTGTCTATAGGCGACGTGTATTTCTTACCATCAGGAAATCCGTCTGCTTGTTTGCCTTCCATTATCATAAAAAAAATATCCTCATGATGCTACATTACTCTTAAGTTTCGCAAAAATCTGTTTAGCAGTTTTTGCTTGAAAAAGTGACAAACATACTCATAAACTTTCGCAATTATAATATTAGTAAACGTAATCAGTGAAGCCATTTATTGACTCGCTTACATTATCAATTATAGGGAGCAGAAAGAAAGACAAGGGATGAAGAGAGAAGAGCGGCGAAAAGAAAAATGTCAGCGACAAATAGAAAGAAATTGGATGAAATATACCATCCTGTGACGGAGAGAAGCGAGTTCTACTCAATGGCGGATCTAGCAAAGCCCCCGGTACTGTTCAGTCCCGCGGAGGATATAGATAAGCTGGCGGGGATGGATATCCAGGGCTTTTACGGACATGACGAGGCGGCTCTCGCTGAGGCACACCTAAAAGGAGCTTCGCCCTTCCTGCTACACGCCGCCAAACCTCAAGCGCCGGCGCTTAAGTTCCACAATCACTTCCCTCCAGATGCGCCAGCGTGAGTTAATTGAAATTTAAAATTACTTTATTTAGGTTAACTCTAAATATGATTCCTGTTTTTTACGAGTATTTAACCTACTCTTAATCGTATGAGTTTATATAAAGAACACTTTTTATAGTGACCGCAGATTATGTTGAAATTCTTTTTTAAATTTGATAATTTGAAAAAAATATTCTCTGCTGCCCTTTCAAGGGACTTAGCGTGAAGATATGAATGTTTGTATGATAACTTGAAATTGAATCCTATCTATTACTATATAAAAAATAGAAACTAAATTGTATGTTATAATCACTTAAACTTAAGTTAAAGTTTACGTAATTACTTATTAACTGAATAGGTGTAAATTGGGTATAAATAATAAAGGCACAATATTTACTTTTAATTAACGTACGCAAAAAAGATATCCTCATTTATGCAAAATGTTCTAGAATTTTCCATCCTATAATAATAATAGCGGTGATGATATTTAAATAACTTTTATTAGATATTTACAAAAAAAAGTCTATTCTCTTAGATACGGTCGCCCATTTACGAGGCGTGTCGCATCTGTCAAAGGATGCCGCTGTGTAGACAAAGAAGCCGCGCGCGTCATACGTCCGCTACTTTCACGTTTTCACACACACACACACACACACGTTGTGTATACCGACACTATCTAAACGAATGGACTTTAGCCACTAATTTAAGTCTATATAGCATAATTGAGACACTTGAATTTTCCACTTTTTTATATCGTCTCATCTGGCACGTGTCCTCGTAAAACGTAATAAATAACAAATAAAAACGTAGTAAAGTATGGTAATTTAACCATAGATAATAATAAAAAATAATTTCAAATACATAGTATAAAATATGCGGCGAACTGTGTAACTAGGCAATTATTTTTAACCAACCGTAATTGCGAGTCAGATTACAAATTATATATCTTTAAATTGCACGTCACGGTGAGATAATTTGTTGTCTTCTTTACAACAAATACGTTATTATCGTTATATAATTATATGAAGAGCCTACGCTCGCGACTTTGTCCGCCCTGAACACCGTCAAAGCTTTTCTTCTAGATCTGGTCCTAATTAACCGATACTGATAAAACAATACTAATAATAAGATTTTGAGCTGCTTTGAATAACACTTGATCAAAATTAGCACTATTATTTTAATTTTCATCGTTCATATATAGGTACTCTTTTTAAATTTTGTCCAAATAGAATGTATGTTATATAATATAAATTAGAAGAAGTGTGATCCTAAACTCACATTATTTGTTATTAGCTATTTGTACATGTATATATAAAATTTGAATATAATATAAACTATAATAAGTAGTTGAAAACTGATAAGTTGTATACATTTTTTTGAAATCCAAATCAATGCATCAAGGCATTAGATTTTAAAATATTGATAGTTCACTTTGACAATCTACTAGAAAGTGTAAACTTGCAAAGGATTTTACATGATTTAACAAATTAATATGCTAATTTTGAAGTTTTGGAGAGCCTTGGTCATCTAGTGATTAGCGCTTCCGACTTCCATTCTGATAGACCAGGTTTGACCCCATTGTGAGCAAATGATTTTTTTCTAACTTATGTACTTCTTCCGAGTGCTTTTAAGGAAAATATCCTGAGAAAATCCGAATTTGTGTATTGGAATTCGACTTAAACTAGGAATGGGCCTGGTTTACTTTCCGGGTTGCAAAGGTCAGATGGCTGTCGCTCTATGTAAAAATCGATACTCTTGTCAAATCCCCAAACATACCCCAATATCATTCGATATAAGAGTATACCCTTTTGCTTATTGAATACAAAAAAATGTTATTATTTTAGGTATCGATCTGATGTGGGCGGCCTATCACCGTATAGCGATCGAAAGGACTCGCTAGAGTTGGAAGGCGTGCTCGGCAAGCGGGCGCGCACGTCAACACCGCCGCTTAGCGAACGTGTCATGTTGTACGTTCGCCAAGACACAGACGATGTGTACACACCTTTACACGTAGTCCCGCCAACCACGCAAGGACTACTGCACGCTGTAAGTCATTTTTACTCAAATCTGGAAATAAACGTCAGCTTTTTTCCCTACTATTGATTAAATCATGTGAATATTGTGCTACGATATTTGTCTACGTCACGTGTATACTGAATGAGTCAAATATTAGTTTTTTTCTATAACACTAGCATGAAAGAGAAAAAAATCGCAGCACAATAATCCCATGCATACCGACCCTTTTATTTGCTTTAAATTTCAATACACATCTCTAAAACTTTTGAATTGAGAACTGTTTCTTCAGTTCGATATATAAAATAGGTAAATATGTATTGAATAAAGTCTATCTTATGCCTAGATCAGGCAATAAATATAACGCTGACGTATATCCCCAGCTTAAAATTTGACGCGTCACATTGAACCAATTCAAGGTGATGTATCAACGCACGTTAATAACCATGAAGTTAAATGTAATATTTGGAAATTACACTCCTAACAACGACCTGTCCCGAACGTAGTATTATAGCTTATAGCTAACTCTTTCTAAACTAGATAACATCAAAACAAACCGGCCTTATGAGAGTGAGATAGCCGGCCATATGAGATGTTTAATATTTCGGACAGGTCGTTGTTAGGAGTGTAATCTCCAGATACTTTTAGCTTCATGTAATAACCTTGGTGATGTCAGCTAACCAAACACGAGTGTACGAAATATCTCGTTATCTCGTCTTTTCGATGTTCGTTTATAATCGACGCCCATTCGATAAAATATTGTAAGGTGGTTTTCGAATACGAAATATAAATTGTTATAACTAAAATTAAATCGACATAAAAATGTATTTTATAGTAAAAATATACACAGCTTAGGGAACAAGTTGCTGTGAACTACTTAATTTAAAAGTTTTTAAAAGATTTCAATTATATTTAGCAAAATTAGATTTTTGAAAACTAAAACAAATTTTGTCAAATTTGCAATTTATATAAAACCTTACAATATTCTTTCGCTAGGGGTCGTCATATTTGATGATAACGTAAACGAAAATAATCGAGACGCTTCGTCCATAGCGATGGTGCTTGATAACCCGTCTAATACTCACGACCATCATAACCGCATGTTGTAATTAACCCTCGCGCGCGGCCGACTCCGGTCCTCGTAGCTCTCGACGAACCCCCGATGGTACGATCGACCCCACCATTCGTTCCGTCAGACGAGACGTCTCGGTTACAAAACCAAAATCGCCCATTGTAATTTCTTTTATTTTCTGCTCATTTTCAGATTGAGAATAAGTACAAAATTTCAAGTTCGGCAATTAATAATCTTTATCGAAAGAACAAGAAAGGGTAAGTTGTTTTCATTGGCCTTTGAAAGTTGATAGACCGGCCGCCTCGCGTATATCCCGGCTTGAGGGCGCGCCACTAACTACACACCGCTTTGATGAGACCCAAAAGACCCCATTTGTGCTTAACGATATTATTACCTAAACCCATAATTATTGCGTACGTCCCTACATTATTAATAGATTGCACTTACTGGTACTATTAATGCATATTATTGGTTCTTAATGATTAACGTTAATAATTTAACAAATTTAAATGTGCTAATAATTGTTATTTATTTAAGGATTACGGCGAAAATTGACGATGAAATGCTGGCGTATTATTGCAACGAAGATCTGTTTCTACTGGAAGTGCGGCCTGCGGGGGCCAGCGAGGACGAACCGCTCTACGACATCACATTCGTGGAGCTCTCGCTAGACCACTAGTACTACGACGACATTTCTCACCTTGCTTATTTTAAACGAGTGACAAAAGTGATAGTGAAACGGCTTATATACTTTGGCTGCTTTGTAATTCGTGCAAATATTTAATTTTAACATATTATCTATATTCGGTTCTAATTTTGGCCTTAAGCAAAATGCAGTTCAGAGCAGCAAAAACATATCGGCTGAACTAATGTTTATGTTAACAAATACATTTCTTTAAATTATATTTTTATCAACCTTAAGTTTTTTTAACAAGTAGAAAAAACTTTGTAATTCAGTTGAGTTTTTGGCAGTGTACATTAAAATTTTAAAAATCAGTCACTTTGACAATCGTGAGACATTTAAGTGTGTTATTTTTTGCATTATTTCTGTAACAAAAATAATTTTATGACGATGCTTAGAGATTTAAACGTCAAGGAGAATGAGGATCTAGGTACTTTGGCAGATCTACTTATCTACAAAATATTTTATTACAATTCGTACCATCAAAGGCATGGAAAAAACATAACACTTCTAGAACTTGCTCGTAAGTTTCTTATTATCTATGGTCTACGCGTTTATGGTCACTCAGAAAATGGTTATAAAATTGTTTGTTTTTTCTTTGTATCGATAAAACTTACCTAACTTAACCTATTTATTCAAGTTTTTATTAATTTTGTCACTCGTTAAGGTGTGTTCACTCGTTCGTATTATAAGATTGATGTTATATTATAAGATTACGTCTTCCACGGCGAATAAGAATCTGTTTCTTTTCCAAATCATGCATTCATTCTATTTATATGTAAGGTTGTCTCTAAAAGTGTCGATCTCAAGTTGATTTTTATTAAGGAAACATCACCGTAACATTCATTAATCAAGTCGAATGTCGCAATGTTCGGTCGGTATATAACGTGTAACGGCACGGACCACTTTGTATATAATTTTTAGTACCTTATGAATTTAACCCTGTGGTGAAGGCGGAGAAAATCGATTTTGTGTATTTACGTGAATTTAGTCAAAGTCGATTTCTTTGGATTTTGTGGAGCTGATTTGTGAATATCAGTTGCCGAATTACAATGTGTGTGCCATTCACTCGGTAACGTTCTAGATTTATTTAGACATTTCAACAGGTACCTTTGAATCTTGCCATGATGATAATAAGAAATCTTGTCACAAACTTTTTAATGATAAATATCATCTATTATAAGGAAAAAACATAATGTGCCTTTGTCGTAATGATAATTTTATCTCTTAATATAAGTGCGTTAAGTCAATATAAATGCCATCCATTTTGTTAAGTTTTATATAAATAAGATCGCTTTATAAGCTCGCTCAATTCATACACTTAGTAAAGTTGATATTAGGTTTAAGACCATGATATTCACTCGAAAAATATACCTGATTTAATCAGAGTTCGTTTTGAATGACGAACTAATAACTGTAACAATTGTTTCTTTTATATTTTCAACAATAGTCGTATATTTGGTTTATTATAATAAAATCAGTAGTATATGAGCTATAAAACAAAATTATATATATTATATATTCGATGAACATTTCGCATGTATAGATTCATAGTCATTTAGTGCTAGATACAAAACGTCCATCACATTTTCATCAGGGAGTGGTTTGAGTACGATTTAAGATTTTATTGATAGTTGATTTCAATATGTTTTATACATGTAAGTTAACTGACCATGACAATTTAGCGTGTGAATAGTATGATCATTCCAATGTTTATATGTAGGTATTTAAATAGAAATTATTATAGTTTGTGAACCGAGTTTACTTAACGATTTGACGGGACAAATTGTCTGATATACGGGAGCGAAAATTATAAATAAGTTTTGTCCACCGATTAATTTTGAAAGTCAGAACCAGGTTCTGTGTCATTGCAATAATTGGTCGCAGACAAAGTCGCCCAAGATGTGTTAAGTGCTGTGCCGAGTGCGGACGGTTAACTGCCATATTATGACATAATTTAGATTACTTGTCGTTTAGAATAGGACCCCTTAATTTAGTTAATTTTATTATATCACACACGTTGCAGGTAGGAATCGAATTTTTATTAAGTTTATGCCATTACGTATTATCATATTTACGTATTTTGTGATGTTTTGTTTTGTTTTGTTTCCGACAGGACGGTGTTTCCTCGTCGTCATCTTCCATTTCAATGTTTTAACTATACACTTGTTAATTTTCCCCACTATTTTTAAGAAATTTTGACTCTCAAATGTTATTTAACGCATTTCTTTGCTCAAAGTCTGCATTTACCTGTTGTGTGGGAGGCGGACTCTAAGAACATTATTATATGTAACATGTACTTATTGAATAATATTTATTTATATACTTTATGATTATAAATTGCACAGCTTTAATGTTTACTTACAAAATGATAGGTCGTGATTCTGAATCTCGTCATAAGTCACAAACGTCAGTAGCAATAAAATACGTAAAGCAGTTTTATAGTAGGTAATAAATAATGGGTGTGTTCTCGAGCCGCCGCCAGCTGCTGCCCGGCCGGAGTGCAATCATCATGTTCGGTGAAATATTTGTGTGTAGAGTTCTAAATACAATGTAGCTATTTTACCTCAAAATTAGTGCAACTATTTTCACATTTCCACAAAGCAATTCCTAATTCATCAATTAAACTTTTGAAAATGTTGTTATATCTCTATACCTACAGATTATACGAAAATATTAAATAATATTGAAAATTTTAATTTTAATGTTCAATTAAACATTAGCCAATGTTCGTATTATAATAAAAAAAAAGAACAATGCTCCTAATTTTGGAAGTCTCAAAATAATTACATTGTTGTATTTGTAAATTAAATAATGAAAATGCGAGATTCTACTGACGTCCTAATTTCAGTAAAACCTACGTATCTTAGGTTTTAATAATACAGTTTTGACTATGCTGGAAAGAATCAGGACGTCAGTAGGCATGACTTGGTAATGCAGGCGGTGCTGGTGGCGGTCTCTTGCGGATAGTCACTTTAGTTATAAACATTCCGAAAATGATAGCACATTTTCGTTAATAAATTTTAAAGTACTTAATTTTAAATTGAATAGATGTTACGTTATTCTTTTATATGAATATTTGTAAGTTGTCATAAATATTAATATAATTTTTATCAAAGTTTATAATCTAAATAAAAATGTTTTTCTTCAAAACATACAACTTGTGTTATTTTTCTATCAACTAACTAAATAAATAATAATAATAAATATCCCTGGACAAATTACACAAATTGATTTAACTCCAAAGTAAGCAAATTATTGTGTATGTGTTATGGGTGTTAGTCAACGATATACATATCAATAATATAAAATTGGAATGTCGGTATATAATATTAAAATAAGCACTTTGTGCCTACTACATACCAAATACTTTTTATAAGAATTTTTGTATGTCTGTTCGTACCCGCTATTCTCTAAAGATCTCTGACCGATTTTGACGGGACTTTTACTGACAGACAGCTGATGTAATAAGGATAGGCCTAGGCTATTTTTATTTTAAAATGTTATTTTATATTTTATATATGTATAAAATAAAATAAGCAAAATAAAAACGCGGATGAAGTCGCATACACAGCTAGTTTTTATATAGAAATACTTAAATAGATACCAGAATATATTTAATAATGAGTTAGTGAATATTAGTAATGAGTATACATCCAGTGATATAGAGTCTGCCTTTTCTTTCTATACCGCCATAATGTCAGTGCTGATTACTATCGTGTTTTAGGATGGAAAAGATAAGTAACTTAAGAAATTGACTTAAAATTATCTAATACCTCAAAGTTTGTAACTCCTTCATCTCTACTCAGTATAAGTAACTAGAATCTCTCACTATATACACACCTACGGTATTATTATCTTTTTGTCTCGTTATCTTTTTAAATTTAAATAAGAAAGGAAACACAAATAAACAAACACTTAATTACTAAATAACTTTAATGGATTTCTTAAGATTAACAACAACAATATATTTTATTAATATTATTTACACCAAATAGCCATAAGAGTTCACAAGAAGCAAATATTGAAGGTAGAGCATAATATACATTGTCTAATAGTAGAGATCCTTTAGATCACGATTCACAATACCACAGATAATAATTTCAAAGCAATTCTTTACTTAGCCATCCATAATTCAATGTCATGCAGCCTATCAACAAAAGTTTATTTTACTATATAAAACAATTGTCATAGACATTGCATAGTAGAAGAAAATTTAGAAGTAAAATAACTGTTTCATAGTTTTCCAATTGAAAAGTAAATATATCTAGATTGGAGATCCTTTCTAATATCCACAATACTAATAAACTTACAAGGTCTTATGAATAAAAATATATTAATTACTATGCGTTACTCTAAAAATTCGATAAGTCTTAACCAATCCCAATTCTCAAATACCTTAAAATGTAAATGCGATACACCAATCAGGGGTTAGTTATTTTAAGATAAACATCAAATGATTGAGATTTCATTGGTCATATATTTCGACACAAAATCAAAATAGCTTTTAATGATTTCTTTTTAACAAGTGACAGACGTTTTAAATATATCATATATCGTTAAATTCAGATTTGTAAAGAATATTATTCACCAACGATTTATAAACCACTTGGTTATAATTCAAGAATATTACATTAGATCTCCATCAGAAGATAAGAAACCACTGTTATCATTATATGCCAATCATTATGATCTAAGAAGACCAGAATATAGATATATATTTATTAATAAGACCTGAACATTTTTCAACGAATATCAGCAGCACAATACAATGGAGGCACTTATTTTGAATGACATTTATTAAAATTAATAAGCTGTAAACAACACTTAGTTATAAATATTTAAAATACACTTTCTAGCCAACAGCACTCGTTATTTTGAGGTATCTATCCATTTAAAAACAAAATATATGCTAATTACGAAATTTAAAAAACATCTCATAGTTTTTAATGTCTATTCGATCTACACATTCATTTTAAATTAATATGAGCATAAGACATTAATTTGTTATTTAACTTATTTCAACACATTTTAACGATATTAAAATCTATAAAACCAAAAGCACTTATTTGGTTACCACGCCTGCATGATATAAACAGGATTAATAATAACATAATGATGATGATGATGGAGATCTTCATTTATTTTTATTTTAATCTTATATATCTAGAAAGGCGAACTTATCAATAAACATTTTAGGAGATAATTTATAAAATCAATAAAAATAAAAACCAGATGAATATATAATTGCACGTTTTAATACCTACTTATGATAAAAGATAACAAAAATAATTCATGATAAAGTATTTTTAAGAAATTTGCAATCGCGTCATTTACTTAATATGATATTACAAACATTGAAAGCATTTAATATTTTATATCGAAGGTAGAGGGTCAAAACATCGACGGGTTTCAACGTCATTTAACTGAATTATAATATCTTTAGTAGTTTTTAATAGTATCCTATACACATATAAACTTTCATATCATAATGATTCTACTGCTTCAACGGAGCTATGAAGTCTATTCTAATAAAAAAGCACGTCAGTCCGAGATCCATTACCGAAAATGGAAATATTGTAATAAAAGATAACTATTTACTAATTGATTCTCTGGAAAGTCATAAAATTAATATTTATATTATTAAATTAAGTAACTTTTGACAGTCAAAAATACAGTAAATTGAGAGATTATTTAAAAGAAATGTTATTTACCAATTTCCAAAATTGTTAGTATTCCAAAATAGCAATTAAAAAAATTCTACTTCCTCATAATGGCGGTTATTATTGATCCATATATCGCATGTGATCTATGGATCATAATTTCTGAAAGATCGATGGCATTCCAAGGCATATTATAAACAGAACTAAAATTATGCTTTTAGGATACAGGCATTAAATTCAGTCGCAAAAAATTGAGCTGAATTAAATAAAACTTGTGTACGTATAGTTTTGGCATTATATTTGTATATTGAACCGTTCCCCATCGGAGCAGTTCATGAATGATGGCTATTGTATGAGCGGTGAGCTTTGGCTGTCGCTGAAGTCGAGTGTGGAGTACATGTCAGGGGTGTCCTGGATCACTACTAACATGTCTACTGGTGGTAGAGTGCTGTGCAGAAACTCGTCCGGGTAGGGATCCACTTCTTTACCTATTCCTGCCGCCATAATGACATTATCGTGTTCCGGTCCGGAGGGTAGGGTAGCCGGTAGAATTGTACATAAGGTCTGACAGCCCGACCACAGCGCGGTGCACCTACAATTGTTGTAGTCTGTTGTCTCTTACGATCAGGAGACTGGAGGACCGTGTTCGCTGTCATATACCATAACAAATACATATGCTATGTTTTTCGATCGACTCCAAAAAAATATATGCTGTTATTACTTATTACTATTACTGTTATTGCGTATCTATACAAATAAATAAAAATGTCTGTTTGTAATATTAGAATATATACTTACAATTAGACACAACAAAATAATATTTTTGTCAATTTTTGTCTAACTGTTTGTTCCGATTAATCTCTGGAAGGACTAGACTGATTTTGACGGGATATCTGACGTAATAAGAAATAACTAAGGCTTTAGGGCTCAGCTAGTTATTTATTTAATTAAATTGCAAGAAGTGCGTATACAACGTTAGCCCTTGTGATCAAAACTTTTATGCCATATAGAGCTTAAATTTAGGTAAAACTTAATATTGTAAGACTTTTTGACTCGTCGGTGCATAGAAAGATTCTTATGAGTTTATATTGCACCATCTAAGTGAATTGGTATCATTACGCAGTATAAAACAAAGTCGCTTTCCATTCCTATTGTATCTAAGGTTTTGAAACTACCCCGGATTTTGATGCAGGTTTTTAATACAGTGATTCAAGAGGAAGGTTTATATGGATATAATAAACCCTGCGAAGCTGGGCTGGGTCACTAGTTTGTAATAAATAATAATTAATTAACTACACTAACACAATTTGCCGCATCAGATTTTAGCTCAGTTGTTACTGTAGTTGTCAGATTGTAGCTCAGGAAAATGGAGGACCACACTTCTTAAGACCGCACGCGATGTTTGATCTCAGAACCTGTGAGCGCTATGAACTCTTTTGCTTTCCATTTTATACGTCTTATTTTTTGTTGAATGACACAATTTTGAAGTACCATAAATAACTGACGCAACACATAGCGATGAGTAGTATATTGAGTTAACGCAATTTCTTAACATAGGTGACATACTTCGCCGACGAAGCCGCCCATGCGTGTATCATTAGACTGCAGTGCTTTTACAACGAGTACCGTTGCAGTTATCAATGTAACAGCAGTGCAGTTTGCAAGGTTCGTAGAACACAGCTAATAGGTAATGTGTATTGCCTTACCGAAGTAGCGGATATGTGACATTCTTCGCCGACGTAGCCCCGCGGACACTCGCAAGTATAGCTGTTGCCGTGGTCGATGCAATAGCGGTGCGGCGAACAAGGGTTTGGGGAACACAGGTCGACCTGAAAATATTTTTGTTGCAGTTTTAATACATATCGATGTATACAAAGACCTACAACTACATTAATAAATCAAAAAGTATCAGCTTTCCGATCCAGTATATTTTTTTAATTGTATAGATGCCTCACAACTACTGCTAATTAATTAGTCTATGTGAAATAAAATATTATTTGTTCAATTCTACACGTAATGTAAAAACAGTTCTTGCCTCAGTCTGTTTATTCGTTGTTTGTAAGTAACGAACAACACACTGATAAATAAAAGCAAACATGTATAACTTGGTAGGATATCCGCTTAACTTAATTCAGAAAGAGGTTTAATTGTAAAACCCCAGGCTCATCTTTATTGTCTATTAGTCGACCCGGTAAAGTTAATATCGCCCGACATTTACGACTAATAATAGTTTTAATTGAAAAAAATGTGTTTGGTATTCCCATTTTATTAGTAATAAGCCCAGTTTCTCGCCCTTTAAGAACTAGAATAGAATAAAAAATATTTTATTTCACATATACCTTACAAGCGGTTCTTGTGAAGCGTCCATATAATTCTTAAATTTATCACGGGATCGGAACGCGGCAACTGAGAAGATCCGGCAAAAGAAACTCAGTGGGTTTATCTTTTTTGTTATTTTTGCAATACATATAGTTTATATTCTATAACAATAAAAAAGATCGAAAGGGAAGCAATCAATCCCAAGCATTTTTATCATCTACATATTCTGCAACATTATAATAACATCTATCTAATATATAAAATTTCCATGTGACAGTGTTAGTTACCGTACTCCTCCGAAACGGCTTGACCGATTTTCACCAAATTTTATGTGTATTCAGTAGGTCTGAAAATCGGCCAACATCTATTTTTCAAGTGCGGTCGGTACGAAGTTCGCCGGGGCAGCTAGTTTTTTATATAATTTAGATGTAGTACATTTTTTATATTTATTTAAAGATAGATCTTTTATATGGTCGGGAAGTGTATCGTAACAACGTATACATTGAAGGAATTACCTATTGTTTTTGTTCTTTGTATTTACAGAGTGAAAAGAACCTATACTTTTTATAAAAATAATATATCAATTTAAACGAAATAAACTATATTAGTGCTTTAATAAAATGTTTAACTAAATCGGTCGAGGCTTTCTAGGGCGTTGCTCTAAGCTACAAATCTCGCGAGATATTTTAATTTTTATAAAGCCGGGTGTAATTTTTATCATCGATATATTCATCTGGTAGTTTTATTTCTATTTAAAACCTTTAAACCATGAAATTAATACTTATATTTGTGTTTATCCCATGAGTAAACGCATTATAGAATAATTAAAGATCTCGAAGAATCTCATGATTCGAGTTTCATTCGAGGATGCATTCATTCAATCTCGGTAAATAAATATCGCTTGGCGTAAAAGTTTAGACGCGAAAATTTATACTTCAACTTTTAAACTTGTCAGTATTTAAAAACAAACTTCCATTTAAAAGTTTTAACTACTGGGTATTTTCACTATTACGAGGCGAACTTGTACGCTTTGAAAAACTTTGCTTGATGTGAAAACTGAGAACTTCAAGAAATTAAAAGCTCTTTCACGTACTTTGAACTTTTTAACCTTTTACTTCTGAGTTTTAAAAAATATGATTATTATAATAATATTATTGTAAAAATTATGAGTAGACTTATACAATTAATTATAAAGCAGCTAATAAATTACTACTAGCTGCTAACTGCGGCTTTGCTCGCCTAATTAAGAAATATTTTTACAGGTCATTGAGCTATTTTTTCATTTCCCTGTTGATATAAGACATTGTCCTAGCAGCTTTGTAACAAATTAGATAATAAGTTAAAGAAATATATTTCCTCCTTTTTTATTCCATTTACAAAGTACTTAAACAGTTTTGAACCCCGCCACGTATCAATAACCATTTCTAACTTAAGTGGCTCTTAATACTTCTTAAACTTGAGTAAACTCTTGATTTGTGTCCGATATGGCGACGGACTTGCCACTCGCCTTGACGGAGATATGGACGTGAGGTTATTTATTTATTTGTTTTATTTAGTTAAACTGTAACGATACTAATTTTTAGGGCTCAGTAACCAAACGGGTCCGCTGATTCGTCCGGCCGGGTCCGTATTACTAAGACAACCACTCATAATTGCGTATTGCTGATATCTATATGGTTTGAAGAACATTACTTTCAGGAGTGCTCTCTGAACTCTTTCTAATTCCAATAGTTTAGTTTTTGATGTGGCGTCCCATATCGTAATACAATGTGTAAGTATCGTTTGTGCCAAGACAATATAAATTCTTTTCCGGAACTCTTCATTAGAGTCATGTCGTAAAGTTATCTATATATTAATACGTGATGCTAAAACTTTGGGCTCCTTTTTACGAAAACTGCGCCGACGCAGGAGCATAAAATTTGGCACACTTATAGTTTATGTGCAGGAGAAGTGCAGAACGCTAATATTTTTCAATAAT
>DVZL01003188.1:0-14279 GCA_018236625.1 Lasaia peninsularis
CTACTGGAACATTTTTATATTCTCCTTCAAACTTACCAACTGCACTAAATGGACGCGAACTGGCGAAATGACCCTACTTATTGTTTTGGTCGAAACATTTAGACACCTTTTTTACAATCATAATCACAATACCTCTGCTTAATCTTTTAACAAACAATTAATATTAGATTTTTAGTTTGACCCATATCCTTAAAATAGTTTTTCTTTGATGCTGTAATAAACAAGTAGATATTCAAAAAAATCAGATCTGGACGCATCTTACAATTAGGCACCCAATATTTATTTCTGGAATATCTTCTATGTATAGACACAGAAATTGTATGATTTATTATGTCATTACCTACCGATATGTAAATTCAAAACATAATTTTATGATTAATTATTTTAAATGTAACTTAAAGTTAAGACAAGATACTGGTGATACAGCCATGAATCACACTAATAAATTGGGTGTGCCAAAATCAGAGGCGAGTTTTGTAGGGAGTAGGGACGAAAGGGGCTCGTTGTGTATGTGGTGGAGCCCAAATAAAATAGGCACCTCACACGCACACTGCTTTGTCATCCTTCTTCAAACAAAAAGCTAGCGGACTACGGGCCGGACTCGCACGTGCAACGGAACGCTCGCTTGCGCTTTTAGTGTTGCCAGGTTATCATTTTCTTGGTTTATACTATATTGATAGCACTTAGACCCCATTTCGTATTAGTGTATTTAGTAATTTTTATTTGACACGATTTCTAAAGTGTGTTGCTATTTTATTCTTAATTTGTGGCATTTATAATGAAAATAATATCCCATGACTACACACCCATTTAACACAAATTGATATAACCCCAAAGTAAGCAAATTACTTAGTAGACTGTCCGCTCGACCAACAAGGTGACTATCATAAATAATTAGTGTATGAATTTCTACCCAAGACCCCGATATCATCTATTATAGGAACGGGATACTAGATATAAAATTATTATTGAGTCATTCATATTAAAAAAAAATCTCAAACAAATACTTTCAAACGCTTTTAATTTTTTTTTATCGTTGGTTGTTAGTCTTTTTATTGGTTTATTTGTTCGTGCTTGCATCTCGAGAAAATTTCTAAACCATTTTTGGTCATATTTTCATAATTTGAGTAGTTTAACATAAGTTGTGAGATACGTTCATCGAAATTAAATAAAAGCGGTCACGAAGAATATTATGTTTTGAAATTGTGAGTTGAAAGCAATGTAAGTTTTTTAATTAAAATTTAGCTAAAAGTATACATATCAAACACAAATATAAAACAATTGAACAAGTGTGTCGATTTTTTTATTGATGTTTGATATATTCTATCATTTTTTGGTAAAAATATTGAATTAATTCTGGCAGCTCTACTTGCCGCACTTCGCCCAGCGTCCTCCCCTCGCCTCGCCATTCCGTCCCTGGCGCTACTCCGCTATACTTGACGCTCGATTGTAAATTGTACTGCAGCTTGAACTTTTCTGTAGTCGTATTTGAGACCGCGTTCGCCGCGTGTGTTTCGTAATTAGCTAGTGTTATTTGTGTGATTATATTTCATTCATAATAAAAATTATTTTATAAATATTAGTAACTGAAGAGCGAAGTCCTAGCGATCATACATCATTGAAGAGAAACGTGTTGCGCAGACTCCGTGCAGTTACGGCGGTGCAATCAAATGAATTATTTCTAACCAAGAGAACTTTTAAATTGTACATTCCATCTGTTGTTGACATTGAACCATGACGATAAACAGAAGCAAGTAAAGTTTGCGCGTGAAGCCGGCCTATAGCGTTTGTGAGTGGTAGTTAATCGGTGACTCACTGAGTGCAATGTGAGCGAGCGAGGAATGATGAACATCCTAAACGAACCAACCAAGTGGCACCGTGGAGGGTTCCTCTCGTCTCTCAACAGAAGTTTTCGTCTATCTGGCAAATCAAAGATTCAAAATTCTCCTACTGAAAATAAACCAGATAAATCGGACATGATCTCTACGGTATGTAAACCGCGATGTTGTATCGAGATATGCTGTCTTTAATTAAGTAAGCGTTACTATTGTACAAGTTAAACTATTTTTAGATAATATAGGTCGAAGCGGCGCCTGGGGTCTTCAAACACACACTTTATAAACTTACGTTACTAGTTCGAAAGTATTACACTAATGTTAATTTAACTAATGTTATATACAATTATACAACACGCGTGACTTATTATTTTATAATGTTATTCTTAACGCATAATTAAACACAGTGCCTCAAAGTTCATTGTTCTTGGGACAATGAAGGTTTGGCCCATGTTTTGGGATGTTCACTTTGTTGCATGTTAATTGTTTTAGTGTTACGGACTGGCTAGCTCAAACATTTTATTTTGCCTTAAACCTGCTTGTCAAAATATAATATTAAACTTAATAATTACAGATAAACACTACTTATAGAATAGAAAATATTTTGTTTCACATAGACCTTACAAGTGACCAGACTATATTTGGCATATGAAGGAATTACCTATAGAGGGCAGTTACTTTCACATCAACATTATTTTTGTTCCTTGTATTTACAGAGTGCATCACCACTCTTCTTAACCTAAATACTTATAAATATATACATATATCTCATATTTTTTAACTGAAACAAAAAAATGTAAATAAATTTCTTAAATATTTTTTTTATCAACAAATATATCTAATATGTAATTTGTAAATTATCTTTCATAGTTACATATTATTATATATCACAGACATGGCTTGTATAGTCTATGAAAAATATTGAATATCTTATTCATATTGTGTACAATATAAATCATTGACACAAGTAAACATATAAAGTTATATACAAAAGGCAAGCTTAAAAAAATGTTCCTTACTTTGTAGTCTAATATGTTAATATATGTGCATGTGGACTGAGAGATCTTTTTAAAAAACTTGATCCAAAGACAACCAAATTATGAGAGGATTTAGGAAATAATGTGAATACTTCATGGTAAGGTACCTATAACATTGGTGAAACCTAAACAAAGAAAATTGGAACTAGATCACTCCATTTGTGCACCTGAAGAATAAGCCATAACGCATACCCAAGAACCAATGTGAATTTCAAATGCAAATTATAATTTGCGTTTGAAATAATTTGTGAAAGGTGCTATACAAATTTTTGATTTTTTCAAGGCCACTATTAAGAATTAGAATGGTTTATATGGATCACTCAAAATGTTTAGTTGAGTGATCTTTTAAAACTCTACCTTATACTGAAAAAGTAAGAAACATTATTATGTTTATTATAAATTATGTTTATGGGAAAATTTGTAAACAAAGATCGTGATTGAAATCTTGCTGGCATAAGAGAAAATGAAAATCTTGTTTTTTCTCGATCATCCCAACTAAGTGATCCTTATACTGAATTATATTTAATAAACCGAAATTTATAGGTAGATTGTAGTTACATCAGAAATTGTGAAAGATGTACTAAAATTTGACGAACCAATCTTCGCTATAAGTGTTTTATTTTTAAAGATAACTCATTTTTTTCTATCCTTAATGAAACCGTTGATTAGGATGATCGATTTACTTGAATACCGAGAGTTGTGTGGGTTTTGTTTCTAGAAGTTTTAAAGATGTTTTTAGAGCATTTTCAGTACCAAATTTGAACATAAAATTACATTTTTAAGTGACAAGTTTCAGCAAAGTTAGGAAAAACTAACAAACGCTTGTGGTCTAGATTCAGTGATGTATTTTCCACATTACCTATTCCAGCCACTAAATGACGTATTTTGTCAAAAAGCTACAGTAGTAGATAAATTTGCACATTAGGTCTAATAGGCTGGCCAGAGGATAGTGACGCACCGCACCTATTGTGTCTGATGTCTATAGTGCATATCACACTTTAAAAAATCATTGATATTTTTTTCAATGTGACATATTGTAATTGTGCATTTTGTGTTTTGATGTATTGTTTAAAAACATCAAAGGTTCATGAAAATCGAGTATTTATATCATAAAGCCTTTAATTTAATCTAACAAATCTATATAGTTTTAACTAAGAACATGTTTTCATACAAAACATTTCTGATTCTAATGTTTTTATTTTTATAAAAATAAAATTCATATATTGCAGATATAACTCAAAAACACTTTTTTTCAGAAAAGCTTATAAGAATGCACACTGCAAAAGTTTAATTATAGAATAAAAAGATTCAAAAAAATATATTAATTTTATATCAAGCTAAAAGTTATATATTGTAGGCTGTTTTTATAATTAGTCCAATTCAAAAAGTGGTATGACCAGGTAGGGATCCACCGCCTTGCCTATTCCTGTAGCCATAATGTGGGTATGATAGCCGGTAAACTGACACATCAGGCCTAACAGTCTGACTACAGGGCAGGCATAGCTTTGAACATATACATTATATGTCTAGGCCATGGTTACAAGGTCTGCTATTTATGTATCCGGAACTGGCCACTTCAAGAAGAATATTTAAAAAGTTAGCTATTAGTTACATAATTTTAAAATGGAACTCTGGCTGTAGAATGCATTAATTACTTGTGACTGTCCATTGCCTTTTGATCGTAGTGTCTTCATCATCATGGATTTTTGTTCAATTATTTACTAAGATTTTTGGCATGGCCTAATACCAAAACAGTGCATCGATCTACTTAGTTCAACTTTTGGAGACGTGGCACCATCCACTGTGTATCACGTCTGTGTGTGTATCATGTCACTGTGTATCGTAAGCATAGAATGTCACTCACTCACTGACCTAAGTGAGTGAGTGACATTCTATGCTTACGAAAGAAATTAACCACAACATTGTACCACAAAACATTGATGCTGTGTGTTAACTAATAATTTAGGATTGTCATGTTACATATTGAGATAGAGGTGTCCTTGGCCATTAGTATGACAAGCATACACAAGATGTTTATAATATCTACACAGATAATGAATCTTGGGTCTACGCTCATGACACCGAAATCAAACAACCAAAAACGATGTGGTTGTGATAAAGTGTAATGAAAATTGGTTTCTACATTTGCAGAAGTGCGTCAACCAGTGAGATGAATACTTTGAAAAACAATAATACCATTTTAAATGACACATGTTAGTTTCATTTTTTATTCCGTATACACAAGTAGCAGCTGCTGTCGTAACTATATCTTACAAAAAGGAAAGCTTATAATTAGATATTTTTATCCAAGATGACATTTATTTACTTGAAATTTATTATCTATATTAAGGCTAAGTGTATATATAAAAACTCTTAGACCTTTTCACCTATATAAATAAATAAAATTGGAGTGTTTGTATGTGACATTAAAATAACCACTTTTTACTAAATGATTATATATTACCTACTACCGCCCGGGCTTCGCACGGGTATATATATAAAAACCTTCCCCTTGAATCACTCCCATTTTTTAAAGAAACTGCATCAAAATCCGATGCTTAGTTTTAAAGATTTAAGCATACAAAGGGACAGACAGAAAAAGTGACTTTGTTTAATAATATTTAATGATATGTATGTTTACAAGTTACATATGCCAAATCAACAATTTTTAAAATATTTGTGTCTATTTGTCTGTACTCGCTAATCACTGAAGTGGCTGGAACGATTTTCAGACAGCTGATGTAATAAGGAACGGCTAAAAAATTATTTTAGAAATGCATGCATATGCAAATACAATAACTAAAAAAACACAGACGAAATCGTGGGCACGGCTAGTATAATCATAAATTTGTATATAATGTGTATTATAATATATTAAAACAAATAAGACAAACATATATCAACATCTACTAAATACACAATTATTTGTTTACCTCGAGCCTGTTCAGGGATATTATTATTACCATTATCAAATATGTGTTACTTCATTGTGTAAGCAAAATTTTACCTTCAAATGCTATTTTTCTAAGATTTACATTGAATGAAACTGTCGTAGGCATAAATCAAAATATGTTCCGTACATAGATGAAAGTTATGAAAGGAAAGCAAGAGTTGTGACGTGGATAGCAGTTGAAAGTATTTGTTTTGTATATGGTTCATGTTTTATAATATTGTCTCTTCACTTAAAATATTTTTCTGTTCTCTTCTCCAGGGTCTTAATTCTTCTGGTGAATCTCTAAAACCTTTGGAAATCGTAGCACCACGAATAGACACTTACCGTTTCTCCATGGCAAACCTGGAAGAAACCCAAGATGCAGATCTGGATGCCATTCTAGGGGAACTTTGTGCACTGGACTCTGAATATGATGAAGAAATATCAAGAGTATCTGCTGGTGAGTTTATAAATACAAGTATTTTTATTATAAATAACATTTTTGCAGTGGTTTGCCCAGGATTGTGACAATGGGTATGCATCGGAGTACTCGATTACAAAAAATGTTTCCAGTTTCATAGATTATGTGATGATAATAGTGAAATTTTGGATTTTAATTAGATATATCAAAGCCTAAACAGACCTGTCTCAAAATGTACACACCTCTATGGAGTGAACGTCCCTGCATCTTTGTACTTTTGGAAATGTTAATGGTACTGTCAAATTGAGCTTTGAACATTGAACCTTCTGCACAAGTAAGTTTGTCTGTTAAAACAACCATAAAAATTTTGGATTTTGTTTAAAGTTAAGCAGTAACTATTTCACCCCAGGATTACTATTGTCTCAGGCCTAAAAAAACTTACACGAAAAGAGTTACTGTAACTAGATCTTTGGCCGATACATGGGAACTGCTCAACATAACTGTTGGCAAATAAGTTTACGTTAGAATGATGCCAGTAACTTAAGCCTCAATTTTTAGAGCTAATAGTGTTCAATCTTATTTCTTAAAAATCCATTTTGTGCTGCCTCCTATGAACAGGTCATGACTTCGAAATTGATACGCCAGCTATTTAATTTATTTAATGTAAAACGGATAGCGGCGAGGAAGACTGCACCATGTCCTGATGGCGTGCGAGAACGCGTGCTAGCCTCGGCAATGAATAATGAATCAGTTTAGGTATATTTTCCAAAAGTGACAGTCAAAGGATATTCGCCCCAGTGAATATTTTTTATCGATGAAGTCGAAAATCTCTTAGAACGTAATGTGGCAATGCGACTCGCAGTGAGCTGTGTGTCTGATGATTAGTTTGGATTTCGCTTAGGAAAATTAAGTTAAAATTATTAATTTAAGGTAATCGTTTTCAGAATATGTTACGGTGCCCAAAGACAGAGAGGCAGAAAGATTACCTCGACAGGAAAAGGAGTGTGGCGATGGGGCGTCAAGTATTGCACGGACAGATTCACCAGATAATGATTCTGCATTTAGTGACACTGTAAGTATATGTAGACCGACTCCAAACAGGGGTGTCCAAAATTTAGGGTAAGCAAAAATGTGGTTATATCTACATTGATGTTAGTTTGCAGGCTTGCACATACACAAAGCTTGCAGGTTGGCAACATGATTACCATTTTCAATCAAAGATAGAATCTTTGGTGAAGGTTTGTATTTCAAACCATCAAGAATTCCTCTGGTTGGTCTTTCAATAGGAATTCATTGGAAAGCAAACAAGCTCTTAAACGCTTTAGTGTACAAATAAACTTGATTGTAAAAAAATCGTATTGTCTAAACAGTTATATTCCGATTATTTAGTTTAAATATAAACAAAGAAAATAAACATAATTATCTACCACAAGAAGGATGTTTTGCATCTTTATGTATAATATATAATATAATGTGTATAATCAGGCAACATAATATTGCATAATAAAGTAAAATACAATTCTCTTCAATCCATTTTCATATCAATGCTATTTTTCATTAATAAACCTACAACTGAAGAGTAGTTTATCGTAATTTAATTCTTTTTTGAATGTTGTTTAGGCATTTGAATATTTTATCAATTTTTCAGCTTCCGTCGTCAATTACTTGTCTCCCACGTATTTAAAGTTATGCAATATATCTATGATTATACGTATAATAAAAACTAAGTTTATTAGTAGTTGGTTATACATAAATTTCAAATGTACTAAAGTAATGTTGATAAAAATTATACAAAGAACTTATTCTTCTTCAAAGATTCTGTTATTATTCTTCTGATTGTGATTATTCTGTTGCTAAAAAATCAAGATATGAAAAAAGTTATATTATCCAGAAGCAAGATAAGTTTGCTCCTATTTCGTCAAAATCTGTTAAAAACAAATGAACTGGTGATTGTAATCATTTGTATGATGAAAATGTCAAATCTAATTATTTAACCCATATAATACATACTGTATCATAACATATTTTAAAATTTATTCCGATTCAGATTTAAAAATTATATTTTTATCTAATAACTTTTTATATTCACTAAATTGAATCTTTTTCAAATTAGTTTTTTTAATTTATTTTAATAAATGTCATAAAAAAAATCCCATCATACGTAATTAAGTGCATAACTCCAATACTTTGAAGAATGTTGATGTGAGCTTAATTTCAGGTATCTATGCTGTCCAGCGAGTCCTCGGCGTCGAGCAGCGCTAGCTCCAAGTGCAAGCCCTTGAAACTGAATCTACATCCGAATCAAAAGGTATTTTGAAGTGATGACAGAGATGTGACGACATCTTGGAAATTGTGGAATAATCTAGATTTTAATTTCACTAGTTAGGTGGATTGATAACATCGTCTTAGCGCCATACGTTAGTGCTTACCATAGTTGTAGTTCGATTTGACAGCAAGGCAATCTGTAAATTGTAAAATTCTAACTTACGAGTGGGGAAAAATTTAAGAGAGTAGAAACTTTGTGTATGAGGAATTGTCAGGGAACCAGTCTCATTGTTTACTTTCCTGTTTTAATAAAATGTATTACTTCGATCGATTATTATACAAAAAAGTGAATGTTGTAAATGTAGATGTTTTGTTTGTAGATCATACCAACTAAATTACAGGATCCGGTTTTCCAACAGAAAGCCGATAAAATAAAACTGGCCCTAGAGCGAATGAGAGAGGCCAATGTCAAGAAGCTGTTCATCAAAGCGTTTTCCATGGATGGTTCTTCGAAGAGCCTGCTGGTGGATGAGAAGATGACTTGCGGCTACGTTGCGAGGCTGCTGGCCGACAAGAACCACGTGACCATGGAACCTAAGTGGGCCGTAGTGGAACATCTGCCCGACTTACACATGGGTATGTTGCTGCTTGTCGTATTGTTGACTTTATATCTTTTGGTAATTTATATGTATATGCTGATGCCTCTAAAGTTTAATATTTCCAATAGTTCTAAATTTGAAATACAGCTGAATTTTATTATTTTGTATACTTCATTCAAACAAGATTAATTTTAACTCGTAATAATGTTATTATCGACTGGAAACCCTATAAAAACAATTTTTTATTGATAAAGTTAGAAAATCTCGATTTTCTATCTAATTTTTTTCTTTAGAACGAGTATACGAAGATCATGAACTGCTGGTGGACAACCTTATGCTTTGGACAAGGGAGTCCAAGAACAAAATCCTTTTCGCGGAGAGACCAGACAAAGTCTCTCTCTTCCAAACGCCAGAGAGATTCCTTTTGGCTGAGGACGATAGAGGTATTGTACACATATATTTCCACAATAGTTTACCTACTTTCAGGCTTGTAGTATTTGATTCTACATATTAAAATGTTGTAAAATGTAGAATCAATTAGTGTAAGTGTATCAACGCATACAAGTTATTTTAACTTGCATGCGTTGATAAAAAGTACAATTGTTTTTTAGAAACAAACTTGCACTGAAAATCAGAGAATCCCACTTTTTTAAATATTAGTTACAAGGATAACACAACAAACAACGCAGATGTACCTACTAAAATTCATATTGCTAAGTTATTTCATTATTTTATGTGTAAAGGCTGGAGTAGCGAACAAGACGAACATTCACGACAAGTTATCATAGAAGACTTTTTTGGTCAAAGTGGTGCCTCGTCGGTCCCCTCTATTTCTGGACACCCCGTGCCCCCTATGGAGGGACCGCTGTACCTAAAGAGTGATGCTAAAAAGGGATGGAAGAAATATTATTTCGTGTTACGCCCTTCCGGTACGTACCGATAACAATTTTCTTGGTTTTATTTTGGTATTGCTCTGCGAATTGTGTGGCCACACATCTGTGCCAAGCGAAATTAGTATTTGTTACTTATGTTTAATTTAAGTAAATGAATATATTTGTATTGTTTTGTCACCAATGTCATTGACATCAGATCCAAAAAGCAATACATACTTCCATTTAGTTTAAAAATAATTCAAATAAATAATACTGGTAATTTTGCTGCCGCCGACTATATTTATTTTCTTTTATAAAAAGTTTTAAAAAAAGAGAATAAATACATTTAGTCCTGTTAGATATTAATCCAACATACATGATGTGACTGTTCTCTATACATTTAGTTTATACCTCGGAATATTTCGACTATAAGCCGTACAAGTTATTGTGTTCTGACTAATTTGACATAACTAAAATGTTCTATTTCTTTAACTTTTTTATTTCATGGAAAAAGATAGCATGTACCGCCTAAAGTAAGTTTAGTTAGCGAGTAGAATGCTTACCACCAATAACTAGCTTGTTTTTTTTCAAACGGGGAAACTGCTTTTTTCAATGAGCTAATCTTGAAATAAAAAATACACCAATCTTAAAAATTCTCTATGTATATGTATACGTATATCATACATTCAATATCTTCTCGGAGATGACTGATGGTCGAAGCACTTTTATTTCTAAATTGATTAAAATATCTAAAACTGTGTTAGTTCGGCCACAAACACCGTGACTCGGGCTTTTTTAATATATAAGATTAATATTTGAAATGACATTATGTCATCTCAAACCGTCCGTAGATTAGGACCTTGGGACGCAGGTGCGTTGTTTGGCTTTACGTCCTGAAGCCTACACCCTAAAGGCGTCGTCATATAACTTTGTCATCTCACATTCGGGCCCACTTACTTATTTAAATTTTAATGCAAGATTTACAAGTGTTTGTTTGCAATATTTGGGTTATTGAAATAAATAAACTTTGTCAAATAGGCCTATACTATGTACCGAAAGATAAGGTGAAGACTTTGAAGGAGTTGGTATGTTTGGCGACCTTCGACACCAACGAGGTGTACCTAGGACTAAACTGGAAGAAGAAGTACAAATCGCCGACGGACTACTGCTTTGCCATCAAACACCCCCGGCTGCAGCAGCCGAAGAGCGTCAAGTTCATCAAGTTCCTATGTGCCGATGATCAGAAGACCTTGGAGAGATGGGTCACTGCCATGCGAATCGCTAAGGTACGTTATATCTAATAATATTCAGTATACTTCACCATGTTTATGTATTGATGAAATTAACTATGATAATGAATATCTGTTATTTACGTCCATGATATATTATGGTTATGTAATACTTATTAGACTTAGTATATATTACATGTTATATGTGTTAGGGCTTTGCTAACAAGACTGCAATCGTAGGCGTTAAATCTGTTTTATTATTTGCCCTCAAACTCC
The DNA here is from genome assembly GCA_018236625.1 of Lasaia peninsularis. Lineage (NCBI taxonomy): Eukaryota > Metazoa > Arthropoda > Insecta > Lepidoptera > Riodinidae > Lasaia > Lasaia peninsularis. Next base: position 11,467 of record DVZL01003188.1, read on the forward strand.
ATAAAAGTATTTGATAGCCCCGGATTAGTAGGATTTATCCCATATTTTGTAAAGACATGTGTAGAAAGTAACACCCGGAATTACCAGGTACAACGAAGTAGCCCACCTCTCATATTTTTATCTATTGCCCAAATCCGTTATTATAATTCTTATATAAATCGATCTAGTTAGGTTTTATTTTCAGAAAATGTCATTTTATGGCCAGGTTACGATAGCCCTATCTCTCATCGTTCATAGGTTATTGAAAACGGCCATTAATCGTATTTTCATTGAATAAAAACATTAACATACGTAGTTATATTTGGCTACCATTTACGAAGTTTGAATAGCTCGGTCGGGTAATCGGGCGCCTTAAGACGCAGCGGTCCCGCGTTCGAATCTCGGGTCGATTGTTTCTTTTTATATTATTCATCAGCAATTAATTTGCATAGTTATAAGTTAATATTATTCCACAAAAAATCATGTACTAAAAAAACACCGAGTAGAGCTTGTACTAAATGATATTGGTACTGGTACTAACTTCTACTGGTACTAAATTAATATAATACATTATACACCCAGTTGCAGTTTATATGTTGAAATAGTGAGAAATATTATCAAAATTACTGCTTGACGGGAAAAAGCACCTGTTATTTGTCGCTATCGCTCATAATTGAGTATGTTTGGTAACTAATTTGACGACGACATAATCGTGATGGTGAAATTGTCCATTGACTTACTTACAATTTCTAAGAAGTAAAGTATTACTACGCGTAAGATCCCAATTCCAAAGACGTACGCGCAGACATCGCACTTGAGGCGATAATGGCTCCCAAACATTTTGGTCTGAGAAAATCTCCAAACTTGTTTTTGCAAAAATGCAAACTACAACCTGACGCCATCCACATAACATGTTACCTTTGAATACATGTGTTAGCCCTGTTCAGTCACTTCCTTAGTGGAAGTTTCTTATCTGGTATTGAATGTTTCCAGCACGGCAGACAGTTGCTGGAAAACTACAGGTCTCTGGTGGAAGAACTTACTCAAGAAGATCTCGACCATTTGGCACATGCGCGGTCGTGCTCAGTGAGTATACTGTTCATTACACTTCCCAGGAGTCGGTGGAGAGTTCCGAGTGCCGAACAATGGTAGTGGCCAGGTGACAGTCAGGTGATTGTATCCTTTAATAGGATAAGCGTGTGTTTGTTTGACGGCATATCACATAAACAAATCTTAGATATTTTTTCTACATTCATATGTCGCAAAAACTAAAAACTTATGTAAGTACTTTCTTTGTTGAGAATATTCTAGAAAATTCCACGAAAATAGAGTACCTGAGAGGAGATATGTTTGATAGATGTTTAAACCTCGTTTCCGCTTCAGATCTCGTCCATACCGACCAAGACCGCTCCAGTCGGCGGCAGCAGCCCCGCGCAGTCTACTTCCAGCAACGCCAGTGTCGCCAACTCGGACATCAGTAGTGGAAGGTCGGTGTTGTTTCTGAAACTATTGTAACTTATTTCAATTCGAGAATATACCTCGAACGACTGGGCCATTTTTTTGTCTTCGTATGGAATTTGATGATAAGTATTAAAACATTTGAATGATTAAGATCAAAAGTTAACACAGCACTGGAAGGGCAGTGGGAATAAAGTCGGGTTTGTTACAAATCGAGAACTGCTGGCCTGGTTTTAGTGATATTTGGTTATTTGAATTTATCTTAGGACCGTCTGGCTGAATAACTATTCAAACTTTGGATTAGGATAAAAATGTTCACGGCACCGACTAGACGGTACCAGGTTACATACAGACAACTTTTATTAAAATAATATTGCTTTAAGCCATCACTATTGGGCCCGGCAGCAAAATCTTTAAAACTACGCTTTTAAAGACTTTAGCATACGTAGGGATGTAGGGACAGAGAAAGCGACTTTGTTTTATACGATGTAGTAGTATGGCCGATTCTGATATAGTGTCAACTTCGCCGATATAATTATGTTATATAACAGGTTTATTTGTTTTATATTGTATTTTTATACGTGTTTTGTATTTTAAAATAATTTTTTTAATGATATTTTTTTGTTTTAAACATTATATGTGTCGAGCTTTAGCTTATGGAAGATAATATACACAAAGATTGGGCTTTTTTGCTTGCAATTTGAATATTTTTAAGGGATATTGCGAACGTTATTCAGAAAAGTTATTTCTCATGTCACAAGCGATACGCGCCCAACATGTGCTTGCTTTTGCAATCATTGCGATTGTTTTTCACATGTTATAAGTATAATCTTAACAAGAATTTTTATGTAAAAACATATCAAAATAAACATACAGGTTCAATTTTGTTTATGTCTTTCAAACTTCTCATTGAAAATGTATTCCGTCACGTGGTTAATGTTGTAATGTTTCCTACATTTTGTCGGGCACAAGTTGTCGGGTGGTAAGATATAAACACCGCCTATAATCCTAATTTTTGTCGGTTTGTACCCGCTAATCTCTGAAACGGTGGGACCGATTTTGACGGGACTTTCACTGGTAGAAACCACACATGTTTAAAAATATTAAGTGACTAGTCTGATAAATGATCACGAAAAAAAAAAATGAATACAAAAAAATGATAACTAAAATAAAATTTAATTACATGGATTTGTGAAATAATTGTACCTAAGTTGTCAGGCGAGAACTTTACCCCAGCGTGAACGGCAATGTGCTTGTTGTTATATATCTTAACCTTAATATATATAAATATCCTGTCACGATGTTTGTCCGCGATGGATTCCTAAACTACATAACCGATTTTAAATTAAATTGGCGCACCGTGAGCAGTCTGGTCC
>DVZL01003189.1:0-14279 GCA_018236625.1 Lasaia peninsularis
TGCCAACCTGAGGCTGGGATGGTAAGCCTCTTGCGTGATAAAGTTTACCGGCTACCCTACCCTCCAAACCAGAACACCAAGATAGCGAGCACTGACGCTATTGTGACAGGAATAGGTAGGGCGGTGGTACCAATCCGGGCGAGTCGTTGCAAGACTCTACCACCAAGTAACGAACGATGGGCTTACTAAATGCCAACAAGTATTTATTTAAACAATCTTGCAATTTGCTCGCGATTAAAAGGAGTGGGAATCTCAGAAACTATCATTAATTATGTCATCTATGTTTATATCATCAGCTATTATGTTAAACTGGCTGATGATGAAAAAATAGACATTTACACTCTCAATAACTGTTTTTTTAGTATAGTATAGATTTAATAATAACTGATTTAGCGCTCTCCCCACCGCTATATTTTTTCCTCCACCGTCCAATGGACTAAACCCAATGCCCAATGACGCTCGAATAAGTACGCATTTAGCTTACTAGGCTCCCACAAGCGATTGGAGCTCAGGGACTCCGTGCAACGAATTAATTTACCATCGATGTGTGAATTATATATGTGGACTAGATCCCAATAAAGATATTATAAACCGGTTCCATAAGGATGTGTGGGTTGTCTTGTGAAACTCCCGATATTCCCCGCTTATAAGGTAACATGCTAATTTGTCAAATTTTGCGATCGCCGATACGTGCCTCGATTTCAATAGCCAGGTCGAGATGGAGATAGCAATGATTTAAAGGACACTGGGCCCATGAATTCCCTGGAATGGCCACTTTACGTTGTCCGTAATGACAACTGGGAGATAGTCTGTACTATTCGAGTAGGCCCCGACTATTATATGTGACGGCTTGTTTGACTTATGATAGTGTTTTGCGAAGTTATGTGCGATCCTCCGATATTCGAAGACTGTTTGCTATATCATAGATTTCCGTAATATTTCGGTCTTAGATGGGTCTGATATCGGATTAATTCCTACGTTTGAATAGTGAATAACACTGAAATAAAGTTGTTTCATACATTGACGATGTACTAGAATAAACAAGTAGGATATGATATTGTGGTATATATGTCTTTTAAAACTATTGCATTTTTAAAGGAAATGCATAAAATCAAGCTTGTATACTTCGTTGACAAATTGTTGTTCTCGCTTCTCAGTGGACGGTGACGACAAAAATAAGCGCGCTAAAATGGCGGTGTTTAAATCATCCGAAAATTATGATAGTTTGGATAATTTTTGTTAGCTTATTTATCGTTACATATTTTGCTAGTGTTATAATTTCTTCAGTTATATGTATAATTACTTGAAGTATTTTTTTAAAAAAATGGAAAAACATGCATATTCTTTATTGCACACACATACAATTTAAAATTAAGTTAGAGAGTACTTAGAAAATAAAAATTAATAGGATATACTATTTAGTAATATAATGAAATTAATTTTTGCTTTTTATTTGGCTATTAAAATAATTAAACTAAATTAAAAAATATATTAATTAAATTGGCAATTAAAATATTATGTATAATGTATATATTGCAAGTGACGATCACGTCAATGTTTTGGCATATCCTACTTGAAGATAAAGCAAAGTGCCTGTACATATACTAGGCATGCCTGTCCAGCAGGCAGTCTCATTGGCGATGGATGCCTGGCGGTGTCCGCGTTTCGATCTGATATTAAGAACGATGCTACCACTTTTTACCACCACTTCCTTTTACATACAATCAACGCGAATCTCGTTGCGGATTTTGAGAAATATCTCCATCTTGTTTTGACAGTAGTGTCAATGTGTTTTTTTTACCCAAGTGCAAATAAGATTGTATTTATTACATGTGTGTTGATAATACAGCGAACAAGCACACGACTCTCCTGATGGCAAAAGACAACCATGGCCTAATACATTATAAATAAATTAACTAAAATATATTAAACACTAGCTGTGCCCGCGACTTCGTCAAAGTTTTTATTTAATTATTTTATTTTATACATTTCTAAAATAAAATTAAAAAATAGATAGCCTAAGCCGTTCCTTATTACTTCAGCCGTCTGTCAGCGAAAGTTCCGTCAAAACCGGTCCAACCGTTTCAGGGATTAGCGGGTACTAACAGACGGACTGACAGACAAAAATTCAAAAAATACTATTTCGGCACATTAAGTACCTTGTATATGTAAACATACACATATATATAGTCAAAAATGTTAATTTTAATATTACATACAGAAACTCCCAACTTCATTTATTTTTATAGATAAAAATTTAGTACCTATCAAATCTGAAAATAGATGGCCGCTGTTTGTACCCGCTAAACTCTAAAATGGATGGACCGATTTTGACGGGACTTTCATTGGCTGACAGCTAATTTAATAAAGAATGGCTTAGGCTACTTTTACTTTAGAACTTTGTTTTCGAAATGTGTAAAATAAAACAATTAAATAAAAACGCAGACGAAGTTGCAAGCACAGCTAGTTAAGAAAATATAACATTTTGGACAATTTGGATAATTGTTTTAACAAAGATCCATAAAAAAAACTACTGCCATCGACTGCGAACACATGAGGTGTTTACATATACATATATACATTTCATAATATTACAATGACTCATTTCAATTCACTCAACAGTCACTACTCAAGTCCCCTTAACCCGTTTAACGTCAAAACATGGCGGATCGTTTAGTATGGAGTGAAATTACTTTTCTTTATAATGAAAGTTTTCGTCATATCGAAGCTTTAAATCGAAATATGCGTCATGTAAAGTCACATTAACGTAATAATAATACTTTTACTTAAATTAATTAAGTAAATAATAATATATAAGTAATATTTTGATCATTTTAATACATTATGAATATAAACTATTTTCTTTTGTTGCATTTACAGAATTTAAAAATATCGTGTTTTTTTTACTTTAAACTGTAACCTTTCAGTTTTGACAGTTCTCGTGATTGTCCTTCGTATTATTTTGTCGAGTTGCTTACGCGAAGCGATCAAAAAGACGAAGATACTGTTCTCTACGTTTGAAGTTTTTCTCTTCGTAAGAACCTCTTCTCGTACTTCAAGGAAAACTATAAAAAAATAATTAGCGAAATCGGTTCAGCCGTTCTCAAGTTTAGCGCTTACATTTAGCGATCCATTTTTATTTAGATATTGCACGACTTTCTAAAAATATGTCTGTAGTCAGCCTTTTCATTGAGGATACATACCTAATCAATGTGACTAATGTTTGACTTAGTCTATAGTTGTTCATCGATATCATAGCCTCTCGTCTCGTCTTGTTAATAACAAAAGCAAATGAGTCATGGCATTCAGATGTAAATGTGAGTCTTCGTATTAATAATATAGACTTTTTACGTTATTGTGTCCGTCCTCTATATGATGTCGGACTCTGGTGAACAATGGGGGTGAGATGCGTATGGTTTTAGTCACTAACACCGTGACCGTGTCTAGCCAGAAAAATTGTATGCCTGCTTGCTTGCTATATAGAAGTCTATGTAATTTTTGAGACATTGAGATATCAGGCAGTAACTCGGGTGTTTTGATGTTAAAACGGAACATATATACAAGCTTGTCCATTTATGATGTTGCTAGGGTTTAAAAAAACAAACCTCGAAATACTTGCAAAAGCAGTAAATATTTTAAAATCATGAACCAATTGTTTGTACCAACCTACCAAGGTGCAATCGAATATACATATTATCTTAAAAGGGTTGTATTCTTCTTGAAAACCTCGCACGAACAACGGGCATCGAATCCGGGAACACGTGCTTCAAAATCGGCCGCAGAGGTGACTTTGTAATGCCCAATCGAATAAACATATTTTAAAAGCGTTGTATTTTTCTTCGTTACATTGCTGAACGTTTCGCAAGATTAAAGTTATCTCGAGTTAATCGCTTTATGGAGGATGCAGAATCACTGTGACTAAGTTTTTACTTAAAATAAATTGCTCGCCGAGATAAATCTGTCTGGTGCTCTTGATTAAACTCAATACGTCTTCGTGATAAGACGGTCTTAATGAAATACGCTGTACGTCTCCGCGGATTTACATTAAACATTACCCCCCGACGGGTTTCGCAGGATTTTATCACATTATCTGTATCAAACGTTTGAATTTTCAATGTTCACGTTCGAGTATTCGTATAACAGCTCTCCACGCCGTTCTAATTGTAAAAAAAAATATTTTTAAAAAAATTAACAACAATGGTTAAAAATTATATGCTTGTGTTATGAGTGTTCGTCAACGATACTTATACATAAAATACTTACATAGATGCCTGAATAAATTTAATAAACACCCTGAAATACAAACATAATATGTTTATCACATAGATGCCTGCCCCCGTCAGGAATTGAACCCGAGCCTCGCGGATTTTTTAGCGGAGTTAGGCGTTTTATCAAAATGGCTAATCCCTCGACTATCGAGGTCATTTAAAATTGTAATTATGAAAATTATTCGGGTTTCGTACCTAAAGGGTAAAAACGTCACATTATTGCTAAGATAGCTTATACATGAGAATAACACATAGACTACTTTTACCACCGATTACATTAAAAAAGCGAGTGCCAAATGTCACGATCCCTACATACTTTGCTAGCTTCCTCCACATTCATCATTTATTATTTGTGTGTTTTTCGTCGGCCGCCTTATCCAGTTTCTAAATATTGTTTTTTAAATTTAGCGACCATTTTTTAATCGCTCAAAGTGTGTGCTAAAAATGAATGTTGTCACTTTTTACAATTAAAGTTTCATTGGTTTTAATCGGGTCTTTAAATTAATCATACTTGGCTGTGGATTATATTAATCACGTACTGTTGCGTGCAGTTCCCGTATGTTTTGGGACGCGTATGCTGTACAGTCGCGAACAAAAATATGATGCGTTTGCGCGATAATTATTTTTTTACAACGTTAAATGGCGAAAATTGAAATCCTCGGCGGCTTAGTGGTACCTACGCGTTTCGGACTCCCATTTCGATAATCCAGGTACCTACGATACAAATGAGTTTTTCTAACCTAACTACGTTTACGCAAAACGGATTTACATATTTGATGTATCGTTAGACTCGTCTTAGCAGCCCAAGTGTTAGATAGATGACGTTAAAAAACAAACATGGCGGCTGTGCGACGCCATTGAAATAGGCGGATTTTTTTTTCAAATACTGTAATATGTGTATCAAATTAAAGGGCTCAACACAAGGATTTCAAAAAGGTACATTATCATGATTGTCATAATTGTAATACTTACTAAAAAAATTACAATGAAAAAAAAATCCTTACTAAACCTTACTAATATTCTGATGCGAAAATAACTCTGTCTATCTGTTTGTCTATTAAGCTATCATGGCTAAATTGATTATATCAGTTTTATATATTATATTATTTATGGCTTGGTTTTAGATTGCAAACGTCCAATTACGTTTTTAGCAGTAGGATTTTTGTGTTTTAATAATTGCCTAATGACAGACAGATGAACGTACAGCGGAGTCTTGTGATATGGTGGCATTTACTCTAGGTACAGAACCCCAAAAACACATTTTAAGGAATGTACATGTATTTATGTATCCGAGTGTACAGTCGAGAACGGAGATGGATGGCAAGCACGAGTATGGTTTTTATCATGCTTATTGTTTTACCGTCTGCCCTCGTACTTGTTGCACTTCATTGTTAGACCCTCATTTGGAACAATCGTAAATTCTTGACGTTCTGATAAATGACGGACAGATTTCATCTTAGCTTGAGATGTTATTCAGTTTTGACATCGTTTTGTTTGGATAAAAATTATTATTGGTGCGACATTATTTATGATGTCGCTTTCAAATTGATGATTTTATTAAGCTGTATGTGTAAAGATCTTTACTGTCTTAGCCTCATCTTGTTTTATATTAGACTAGCTTTCCACCCGCGGCTTCTCTCGCGTGATTTATTTTAATAACACAGATAACTTTGAAAGAGCAGATTTTTTTCCGACTTATAATGCTTATTGTGAAAAAAAAATACCCTCTTTTAATATGGGTGGTTAAAAGGTAGTCAATGTTCTTCCTCAAGGTCAATTTTATCTCTGTACCAAATTTAATCAAAATCGGTTCAGTGGTTTATGCGTGACAGCGTAACAGATAGACAGATTTACTTTCACATTTATAATATTAGTAGGGACTAGTTTCCCGATTTTACATGTTTGAATAGAAATATATACCTACTTAATATAATTTTTTTTTCACATTCACCTAACAAATAGTTCTTGTGACGTGTATAAAGAGGAGCAATAATTAATCCACAGCATTTTTATCTTCTACATATTCTGCATTATTATAGTAATCTTTTTGATATAAATTAGATTCAATACATTTTTAGGGCTCCGTACTCAAAGGATGAAATCAGAACCCTCTTACAATATACTATCCGTCTGTCTGTCTGTCACCGGGCTATATCTCATGAACTGTGATAGCCAGACCGTTGATCATGATGATGAAGATGATTTTCATAGACGATGTATTTCTGTTGCCACTATTGCATCAAATACTATAAACAGAATAATATAAATATACAAATGGTGCTCTCATACAAGAAACGTGATTTTTTTGTAGTTTTTATATGACGAACACATGACGATTTTTTTATATTTATAGGTTTTTGTATGGTCGGGAAATTTATCGTAAAAAATTGGTGTACCCATTCACATGTTATGTAGTCCGAATCGCATTTTTTGCTAACTAAGTTTTAATATAAAACGTTAAAAGCTCTCTTAAGTCCACCGATCTCACTGGCACTATTTTAGTGCCAGTTATGCCGGTCGAGGAGCCGGCGTCTGGCACACGTGCCGCAGTATCCGATTGAATTCTTGCCAAACAAATTCCACCCTCAATTGCGAACTCATTACCCCGACCTCGCGTTCGTTAATTACTTTTTCACCTCGTGCAGTTTTGAGAAATTGAAATTTGCCAAGTTTTTTTTGTGATTTAAAAAAATATCGTAGAAGTTTTTCTTTACGATATTTTTTTCTGTTGGTTCAAAGGTTGTACCGTGATAGCTAGACAGTTGTTTTTACAGATGGTGTATATTGTTGCCGCCATAGCGACAAATAGTTACTAATAAAAGAACAAACTATATAAAGGGTGCTCGCATACAGCAAACGTGATTGTTTTGCCGTTTTTATAGAAAAAAAAGTACCTTCACGCCTATTATCCCCGAAGATGTAGGCAGAGGTGTGCTAGTATATCCATGACTCGGAAGTCCAGTAGATATACAAGAACACACCCACGATTAGCCAAGGTACTAGGGCTTTTATTGATGGTGATATGAAACTGTTTGAGCGCGAGTTAGACTCTCAATTGGCCGGTTTTTTTTTAATTTAGAAGAGGAGGTAGATGGTAAATGGCCACTGAAACACAGATCATCAACAAAGCAGCATTTTCGACTTTTTAGTAATGAGTACACTCTTTTCTAGAAGGTTTCTAAGTATATTATAATTGTAATGTTGGTGAGAAAATATAGAAACAAAAGCCTATTATAAATTCATAAACCATTATAGTTGCACGCGACAATATTACGTTTTACCTAGATTTGGTTAGACCACAACAATCACCATTATGGATTTTTTATGTCATCAAACAACTCTTAGAATGAGAAAAGATACATTATTTTAATAATAAATAAATACCTCGCAACAAATTACACAAACTAATCGAACTCCATAGTAAGCAAAGTCTATGTTTTTGTTACGGGTATTAATTAACGATACTGATACATAGAAATTTATCTATACAAATAAATAAAATTAGATTGTCTGTATGTAATATTAAAATAGCCGATTTCTACTAAAATGCATATGCCAAAAGAACATTTTACCCGCCGCTAATCTCTGAAACGGCTAGACCGATTTGACGGGACTTTCACTGGCAGACAGCGTTAGTAATAAGGAACGACTTAGGCTACTTTGATTTTAGGATTTTATTTTAGAAACGTATAAAGATAATTTTAAAAATTACTTTTATTTTTGAATTTTGTTAAAGAAATGTATTTAATGAAGTTAAACAAAAACGCGGACGAAGTCGCGAACACAGCAAGTAAATTTAATAAACACCCAGACCCGGAAATACAGACATGTATGTTCATCACACAAATGACACACCGGACCTGAGCCTCGAAGTTAGTCGGTGGCGTTAAGCAAGTACGCTAACCCCTGTACCAACGAGGCGGTCAATCCCTACTAACATTATAAGTGCGAAAGTGTATCTTTGTCTGCTACGCATTCACGCCTAAACTGAGCCACTGAACCGATTTTAATGAAACAATGTACAGAGATAAATTTGACCTTGAGGAAGAACATAGGCTTTAAAGAGGGAATATTTTTACGCAATAAGTATCATAAGACGGGGAAATTTCTGCCCTTTGACTTTTATCAGTGTTATCAAAACAATTCACGCGAAGTTGCGGGCAGTAAAATAGTGTTTTATATACATTTTGAAACACGATATTAGCGAGCACTAACGCTAAAGTGGCAGGATTATTTATGGAGGTTCTAATCAGCACTTTACTACGTAGCATCACCTCCACTTAGTAGTTGCTGAAGGTCCTATAGGCGACGTAAAAGTGAAAAATGGACTCTGGGTTTCTCTATAAAATGTTGTATAAAAGATAAACCTTTAAATACTTAGATACTACAATGTTGCAGAATATGTAGACGATAAAAATGCTTGGGATGAATTGCTTTCTTTGCAATATCTTATATTGTTATGGAATGTAAAATATGCTTAGAAAAAAGAACTTTTTCATATTTTCTAAATACATTCTCGTACAGCTTGCCCTTGCAAAATCTTCTCAATGAGCGGCCGCGTTCCGATCCGGTGGTAAATATTAGAATTATAGAGACACAGTATAAGAACCGTTTATAAGGTATGTGTTATAAAATATTGACAACCCTTATTTATTCTATGTCCAAATTTGAGAATTGACAGGATTAACGCTGGAATAATAATAATATACAAATCGAAATTACACACACATATGCAAAATGTATGAATATGGAGGAAGCTAGCAAGCATTTTAAACTCGATACTCTCTGCCTACCCTGGGAGGACTTAGCGTGAAGATGTGTGTGTGAACACGACTCAGAATCCAAACGTGTCTAAATATTAAAACGCGTTGATTTATAAAGTTTCCCGTTGTAGCGGCATATATGAAATTATTTAATCTTGAATAGTTAAGTTATCCTGAAGCGAGAACTAAGTTGTACTTTAAGTAAGAATAAGTGAAGTATTCGATAATTCACAGCTCTGCGAAGTTGCGCTCTGTTTTAAAGGAGCCATCACGAAGCTGACTAAGTTTATTGGCCATCGCTGAGTTGCCTCGACCAAAGCGCACCCACTTTGAGCAACTTTAACTTGATAAAAGCCAAAGGAAGCCGTGGAAGCCGCTTTTTCCCGTTTTATTGCTAAAGTTCCTTCATACGTGTCTTGCAGAGTTAATGGCAATCTTTTCTTAGCTTTTAATTTCATGTGAGATTAAAAAAAGTTTTTTAATGTGATGTGTGTAATGAACTTATTTTACGTAAGTATTCTTCTTATGTTTAAAAAATGTATTTTTTTTTGCCTAGTCAACGTTATTCAGAGTGTCCGTGTTTTTTTAATACGTCTGATATATTAGTTGATATTTGGGTGTTTCTCCAGAAACTAGTTCACTCGCTGTCTCAGGCCAATATTTCATTTATAAGTACAGATTATTTCTTTAGTCATAGTAACTCTGAAAGATAACACCCTGATCTATCTCTGCTCACAGTAAAACACCCATTAAAATAAATTTAATTATACTTTAAAAGTAAGTAAAGTACTCAAAAAACAGTCTCCAAATCAGAATGTCACTTAAGCTCAAAGTAATTATAGCCAATATTTTTAGGTATCAAAAAACTTGCCTAATTTTTTTAAATAATAATAAACATTTATTCATGAATCCTGCTTATTTTTTAACTAAATAACCTACAATCCTCAAAAAATAAAACTAAAATGTGTCTCAGTGTTTTGTGAACAGTCCCCTGTCTATATTTAAAATTAAGCGCCACGTTTTCCAAATGGTTAAATCATATCATATTTGAGTGCAACGAAACGCAACCGATCTGAAGTTTGCACAGACGCTGCCATTAGTTTTCAGGCGCCATGTTTTTTAGTGCTAAGCAAGCGTGCGTCCACGAAGCACGTGCAACAACTTCACTGCCGACAGTTCTCTGGTAAGGATATTTTATCATTAAGTTTTATATAATACAATGATACCTAATACAGTTTATATTGTTTTAAAAGATAGATTATTCATGTCTAAAGTGAAATAACGTAACTCAATTACTTTTTATGTTATTTCTGAAATAATCTTAAAAACCGTCCCCTGGCGACAGTCCCCTGCCTCAACACAAGTCAGGGAACTGTTTCGCTTGCCAGGTGACTGTTTTCAACTATGTTTTTTATTGTTTAAAGTATTTTCCATGTATTTTAGGAATATAGTATGGCGCCAAGGAAGAAAAAACTTTCTAGAGAAGAGATTTTGCAAAGAAAAAGGGAAAGCGAAAGAGATATGAGCATATTAAAAACCGATTCGTAGAAAGGGAAAGCACTTAGAGAAAAGGAACATCTTAAATACCTTAAGGAAAAAGAAAAATGAACTAGGAATCTTGTTGACAATATAACATCACGTGCACACCGGGAGGCTACTAAGAGAACAAAACCCAAGCCTAAAGATACTCCTAGTATCTTTAGGCTTGGGTTTTGTTCTCTTAGTGCTGTTAGTGTCAGGATACTAACTTACAAAAAATGGCAGTCACCCGAGAAACCAGAAAAGATCTAGTCAGTCAGTCACTATCGGATGGTATTGGAGCTACTTGCAATAGGAGTGCCTTGGTTACTTCTGGAAGTGATGTCGAGAATGTTGAGAAGTTTGAGAATGTTGAGAAGTTCTGAATTAAACAGAGACCCCATGCCATTAATTTAAGTATTTCGCGATTTAAGAAATGAGTGCTGAAATCGAACGAGAAGGATCCAAGGAGAAGAATTTTGTTGACACTTTCAAAGTGCATCAAGACACTGGAAATTAAAATAATCCTTTAGGTGTAAAACTTCCATTGAAATTGTAATGAGACATCTTAGTTGCTTTTGTGACAATTATTCTTGTCTTTATTTCAAGATAGGAAAAATAATCTATGAAGACCAGCCAAAACTTTGTGTGGAAGATGATTCAGAATCAGAGAATGAAGCTGGACCTAGTTACTATAGAAAAATAATTCAATAAGTTGCTTGGATATTTATTGAAATATTGATATTATTGATGAAGAAGATGACCGGTGCGTGTCACATTTGTAACATGTAGGATTGATCAAAAGGATATAGCTGATGTTGCGATGATTAGGTAGTTTTTATATGATGCGATGCGTCATACAAAAACTACCTAATCCATTAGGATTAAATTATTTATTTACTACATGATTGATAATTAAGTCTTACTTCTTTCAATTAATGTGATTTTAAATGATCCTCATTAGTATTTTAAGACCTACGATATACTAAGATTCGTACTACGAATAAATAATGAAAAGTGATTAATAAGACTAGTAAAAAAGATTTCCTATTAATACTGTTGATTTAAAGCTTTTGTAATATTTAATTACCTGATGTACCTATGTTATTTTATATCTATAAAAAGATTTTAATTTTGTACTAAAATGATATTTTTCTTTAATAAGTCAGTCCCCTGGGGGTAACAACAGTTCCCTGTGTGCAGTTTTCAGAATAAGCTTAATAATTCCTAAAGTATTGGAAACATGCTTGGTTAATCTACGATTTATTGTTGTCCAGGTAGATGCCTATTATAATAATGAAAATTATTTAAGATATAAGCATAAAAATGTACGAGACAGATTTTGCATGAAAGTGGACCAGTTTCTGGAGAAATGCCCTTCTATGAATTAGCATCGTTGTCTAACACCCATAACACAAGCATATAATTTGCTTACTTTGGGGTTAGATCAATTCGTGTAATTTGTCCAGTAATATTTATTTATACCAGTTTATAACACCCCCTGTCTGCCGAGAATTAAACAACTAGGTAATAAATGTAATCGGATTGCGCCCAATATAGAAAATGCATGCCTCAAGGGGATCTGGCTCAGGAAGTGACGAATTGAAGAAGGTTAACCCCGACAATAGATCAGCTATTTGGACAAGGTTTACACCCAGCTAAGACCCGGGGATACCGCTCCCATGGCAGATACTTTCGCTATGTCTGATAGAATAATCCGTCCGAAAAATTGAGGATCTCTAACATTCTTATATCCATAATATCTATTGTATTTATCTTCAGTATTCTCAAGTATGAACATATTATCTCCAAATTCAAATTAATTAGGTAGGTATATTCAGAAATAGTGAGAGCGCTGTCCATACAGAACTTAAAAATTGTTTCAAGAATAATAAATAAATATTACTGGACAAATGACACAAATTGATCTAACCCCAAAGTAAGCCAATTAAATGCTTGTGTTATGTGTATTAGACAACGATACTAATACATAGAAATACTTAAATAGATACAAACATCGTCGGGAATCGAACCCGAGCCTCTCGGTTAGTCGATGCAGTTAGGCGTGTACGCTAGCCCCTCGTCAACGAAATGGTCTACGAATAATTACCAAAGTCAATTTTAGCCATTTGTATAAGGTTTTTATCGATTATACAATATATTTTTTGCATATTGCCACAGACATGTGACAAATTAGTAATACTCATTGCAATTTGCAAAGCATTATTCCCCAATTGCATTGATTTCTACTGGGAAACTGTAAGCGAGCCCAATATTTCTGGGGAACATAACGTCAAGAGCGAGAATCGGTATTTGAAATGGAGTGTCATGATCAACATAACATTATTTCGTTGAAGCCAGCGAAACTTGCGAAAAATTATCTTCAAAACACCAATTTGCGATCTCCTTGATTTTAGATAAATTATACATTATCAAAATTTTTGGCCCCTACTTATTGAGTTATGTTTAGTGTCGTAGGTAATTATTAAGAGTGGAAAAATAATTAGCCACAAAAAGCTTGGTGAACTCAGTGTTAAGAGAAAGTACTTTTTGAGTTGACTCAATGCAAACTTCTAGACAACATATGAATTTGTTCAAACATGGCGTTCACAAGTTCACTTTTCATTTTGGGCATAAGCTCTTCCTCCTGACCGTGTCCAATTTATATTATCTTTAGCAATTGCCCGGGATGGACTTTTGACACTTTTTGAAAGTGCAATTCTGAAGATACTTCTTGAAGTAAATATTTGAAGAAGCAGTTACAAAAGGTAATATTTCCTAAGCAATATACCTATATTGTCATTTATTTTTTATATGATAAGGCAACAAACAAGCTCACAAGTCTCCCAATGGTAAGAGACAACCGTGACCTCTAGACATCATAGATGTTGGTGTGGTGCTGTCCTTTGGCCAGGGTTTTAGAACTGATACATAGGTAATTCCAAAACCTTAAAGGCCAGCAATGTATCTGTGGTACTTCTGGTGTTACTGATGTCCATAAACAGTAAGGTTTATTTACCATGAAATAATAAAATTGCCTCATTTGCCTTCTATTCTATAAATAAATAAATGTTATTGTATATGTGAATATTATTTTAAGAAGTTCTTCAATTATTTTCACTTGAAGTTGAGTTTTCTTTTCTGTGGAGTACAAGAACTTAAAAGTGTTTTCATCATAACTTACAAAATAACATTAAACAATATACAGTATTTGATATTTTTTTCAATTTATAGGGATGGAGTGTGTAGATTCATCTTGTATTGTAAAATGACATCACTAACAATATCGCAAGTGTCACAAGACAACTTAATATTATTTTATAGGAACAAAAAATGTAAAGAAACTAACAAATACATAGTTCAGAACATTTTCCCAGAACAGAATTGTGAAATGATAATTTTTATATGTAGCATGTTAATCTCTTAAATCCATACTAATATTATAAATGCGAAAGTAACTCTGTCTGTCTATTACGCTTTTACGCCTAAACCACTGGACCGACTTTAACGAAATTTAGTACAGAGATATGAGTTGACTTTGAGGAAGGACATAGGCTACTTTTTAACAGACTTTATTTAAAAAGAGGGTATGTTTTTACGCAATAAGTATTACAAGTCGTCAAAATGACTGCCCTTTGAAAGTTGTCTGTGTCATTAAAATAGTAGTGACATAATGCAGATAATTCAGCATTATTATATACAAAATACTAGCTGACCCGGCGAACTTTGT
>DVZL01003190.1:0-14276 GCA_018236625.1 Lasaia peninsularis
TAAATCTCTTATAATAAAGGTACAATACGCAATCGAACGAACGCATTTTTTTCGAAAAATCCGAAACTGCCTCTTAATATAAGTGTCCAATAAAAGTGTCATTTTAAATAAACGTATTGCGAAAAGATAAAAGTATTATTTAAAAGTATATGCTTAAATTTTCAGAAAATAAAAATATAATTCAGAGATATAGTTTTTAATAACTTGGTGTGATTATTTTTATTCTTACTGATCAACTCGGGCAACAAAAAAGTTATTGAATGATATGTTTTAAAGATAATAAAGTATTTCATTTACGAGTTATAAATTTCCTATAGTTTCCTTTTTCGCTACCGCTTACACGTGGGTCACATGTAGATCCAGTTGTATTACACCCACCACGGACTGTCTAATATTTTTTAATAAACCTTTCTCTAAGGTCTTGGTCGTTAATATCGGCGAAGTCAGTCTTGAACGCAGATTGTTTATTTTAAATTAAAACCCTTTCATCACGGCATTTTTTTCCTCAAACCCAGTTTAATAATTATAAATTTAAAAAAAAAGAAAGTTTATAGAATACAAGCAGATCTCTATGGTTTTACCCGCTCTTACTACGTTCTTGGAGTTGAAGCGTAATGTTATCGTCTATGACTTTACTCAGGAACTGGGCTGTCCAATGTTGTTAACTTTTAGAGACTAACGCGTGCTCTTTAATTTTAAAATATTAGTATTACGTGTTGTTAATTTAAAACAAAACGTAGAATGACATTTTTATCAATTTTTTGATATTATCAGTACAAAAAGTCCATCCACGTATCCGAACAAGTACACCCAAAATTTTACCTATTGGGTAGAAGGGTTTGGCAAGTCTTTTTTTATGGAGTAAGACGAACAAGCAAAGGGCTCTCCTAATGATTGGAGAAACTGTAGCCTATAGACACCATAGATGTTGCAGACGTCGTTGCCCTGTGACCGGGATGTTAGGCCTGATGTGCAAGTCTATCGGCTACTCTACTCTCTGAGCCAGAACACGACAATGTCGTTCTGGTGTCAGGAATAGATAGGGTTCCTATCCGGGCGAGTTGCTGCACAGCACTCTACCACCAGTGTCTTCTCGTGAATGTACTTTTTAACCTATGTTAGCCTCTTGCGAGCTGCCTGCTAGAAAGGCAGATAGCTTATTCTATACAGAGGACCCGGACCAATTCGGGAGAAATTGTCTCCTGAGATTATTTATCAAACTATATTTTAAAAACAAGCTGTTTGCGACGCCCACGTTAATGTTTTTTAGTCCAAGTAGTTACAGCTTCCCCCTATATTGTGATTAAATTTTGAAAATATCTTTAGAATTATTACGAGTATCACCTATTCGTTGGTATATCATTAGGACCACCACCTCATTTATTTCCAAATAAAGTATCAGTGCTTGACCTTATCGTCTTCCGTGATATTGATAGATCTGAACACGTTGTCTAAGGTATTAATGCTAAGACAGCTTCACATTAATAACGTCTATTATGGATGAGGATAGTCTCATAAAAATAAATATATCCAAGAGGTAATTAGGCAGTCACTTCAGCCGATGTCTTGGTTTTCAGATAAACTCAAAGAAACTCATAAGAGAAGTTCCTTAACTTGAGAATCGAACACGGGACGAGGTCAAAGTCAGACACCGGGACTCCCGAAGACAGAGGCGAAAACCTCATATCATAAAAAAAACCTCCTGCTCGTTCACTTCTAACTTGAAGAATAAGATTGTCTTCTCAAAATAATGTAGGTATGATACACGTTTTATAAAATAAAATCGAATTTTCTTATCAGATTCCTTTAACAGTATATTTATGTATGTATCTGATACATTAAGGACGTTCCCCAAATCAATTCGTTAGGCACGTACAAGTTTCCGCGTAAAAATGTTACGAGGTCGAGAAGTCACGTCGCGAGCTTGTGGGTAGCGGGGGTCGGCGGGGGTCGGCGGGGGGCTAGGTAGGGTCGAGGGGGTCGATGTAAACCCACTTACAAACGTAGTTTATTGCTTGCGAAATGTTACGACATTAGGTGACGCCGGGCTCAATTTTACATTGCGCTTGCATTTCTTATTTTGTATTAAGCTTTTTGTATATTAGCTGGTTTAATGGTTATTCAGGTTGAAAACAAATCCTACACAAAAAAAGTATAAAAATTAGTCCAGTCGTACTTTAGTTATAAATAGTGTAACTCGCCGTGTTGGTCCGGGTCCTCTGTATAGAATAGACCATCTGCCTCCCTACTAGGCAGCTCGTAAGAGGCGAGCGTAGTTTGATTGGGTCACTACCAGCAAGACTACTGTTAGTAGTACTGTGTAGCAACTCACGCGGATAGAGATCCGACGCACCACCTGTTCCAATTCCAGCCACAATCATTCTATTGTCGTGTTCCGGTTCTTAAATTAGGGTAGCCAGTGGACTTGTACATACAGTGTATTAATAAGACTATAAACGGTGATGCGCCTACAACATCTATGATGTCTATATGCCACAGTTGTCTCTTAACATCAGGAAACCCGTGTGCTTGTTCACTCCATTAAAAAAACTACTCGTACCATGATTTGGTTTTACAAATAGATTAGATGACTTTAAGATAAGGTTTATCATATCCAGAAAATAAAAAAGGTACCCTATTACTAAGACTCCGTTATTCGGCTTTATTTCATAAACTGCGATGACAGTTGACAATTTCACAGATGATGTATTTCTGTTGTCGCTATAAAAACAGAAGGAAGTGAACGTCATTTTTTTTTACTGAGCCTTGTAGCATTTACCACGATTTAAATATGCAGCTCGACATCTATTGGTATCTAATAACTTATTTTACTGATAACCAATACATATTACAAAGTACTATGTCAATATATGGACTGTTTTGTTGTTGAATACTAACCAAGTCAAACCGTGATCTTGAATTACGTATTTGAATTTAAAAATATTCTACACACACCTTAACAAGTCGTTATAGTACTATATTAACATTAAAATTAGATTTCATTTCACATGAGTGTTATTGATGGGATATGAATTGGTTTACATAATGTCAAATGATTAAAATGGCTCTTAGGGCACAACCAATATTGTTCCAAACATTTAAGTTTGTTTCCCGATAATTCATAGAATCGTCGTTCGGCGAGGACTCCCACGAACTACACAAGTTGGACCGGAGTGCTGAAGACATTAATCTCAATCGCCGACAACTTCGCTAATACATAGAGGTAAATCGCTCCAAGTACGTGCTCCTGATCTACATGCACGAGCCACGGAAAACATGTGTTGTAACTACTTGGCCAAGTTGGTTGGAAATTAGTAGTTGTGCTCGCGATTTTAATCACAGTTTTGTATTTTTTCAACTTATTTTACTCATTTCTAAAATAAAAAGTAGTCTAAGTCGTTCCTTATTACACATGTTCCTTATGTTACATACAGACACTCCCATTTTATTTATTTGTACCTATGTATGTTTTGCCTTCACGCCTATTATCTCTGAAGAGGTAGGCAGAGGTGTGCTATTATATCCATGATTCGTGAGTTCAGTAAATATACTAGAACACCAACGATTAGTCAAGGTACTAGGGTCCTGATGTGATAGGTGGCAAGTTTATCGCCACTTCCTATCCGCAATCCCGGGAAATGTAATGCTTAGTGAGAATAATATGAGAAACATATTTTAAGAAAAGTTGCCCGACCTGGAAATTGAACTAGGGACCCTTCGCGGCTTACAGTCTTAACAGGCTACAGCCGTACAGTTACATCACAGAGGCTGACTAAAATAAATACATATATAGATATAATTGATACAATCTTTAACGACATGCAAATTGAATTGAAGTCAGTTTTCTGCAGTTTTGCTACTACTACTTCTACTACGCTTAAATTATTTCTATAAATTTCCAAGATACAACTTATCTTTACTAGAACTGTTGAGAACTTTCAAAACTTCTACGCGTTGGAATATATAAACGTCAAAAAACTTTCCATACAAGAAAATCAAAATATGTTTACAAAAAGTTGCTGACGCTATTATTTTCAAATAGTTTTTGCATGCGGCTACACTCGCGTTTTAATGTTATTTATTGCTGGTAATTATTTAATTAATTATGCCTGGCGAAGAAAAGTAATAATGTTATTTAAAAGAGACGAAATGTAAAGGGTTTAAGAGTTATGGTTGATGGAACAAGTAAATAACATTGTATATTGAAGATAGAATATTCAAATAGAAGAATTTTAATACTGCCGTCCTTACGAAAAATGCAACACCTCGGGTTTTTTGACCTTATTAAATTATGTACATATTATATTATCTGTGATCAGCAAAACAAGATCTATATTTTCGTTTTAGACTGTTTGTATGGATCTTTTACCGATCTTGTTTTATTATTTAGAATAAGCGCAATTAAGTGATGGTAAGTCGTAAAAGAAAAAAAAATAATTTCTAGCTCTAGGAGTTCTGCATGTGCGTTTTTATTTATTTTATACAATTCTAAAATATTTTATTTAAATAAAAGTAGCCTAAGCCGTTCCTAGCGTAAGTTAAAAAATCACTGTTGTATGAGAACGCCCTTTTATAAATTATTTTAATTCTAATTTTAGTATTTGTTAATATAGCTGCAATGGAAATACATCGTCTGTGAAAGTTTTAACTTTCTAGATATTCCGGTTCTTGAGATACAGCCTAGTGATAGCCAGACAGACGGACAGCCTAGTTTTGGTAACAGGGTTTTATTTTTATCCTTTGGGTACGGAAACCAAAAAACACACGAGCACCACCTAAGCACACGTGTAAAAGAAAAAAACACACACATGTTTTGAGCTTAAATCGTTTACCAAGCACATGCTTAAAACTACTGAATTGTCTAACATGTTTCTAACTACTACATTGTCTACTGAGCGCGTGTTTCGAAAAATACAAATTTTCAAACTCAATTAACAGGAATAGAGCAAATATACGATAGTCCAGGTCCCTGTGGAACTCTAAATAACCTGACTGGTAATTATGTAAATGCAGTAGAGTTTAGCAGCCATTAGCACAATCGCAACACGAGATCGTTCCAATGGCCGCCAACTTAATAAGCCTGATAAAAGTTTTAGTTACTTCGTTATCTCAGTGAGCGCTATCTGAGAAATGTCCTCAAGCTAGAGTTGTTTGTGTAAAAATTGTCTTTACGATGTTATTCTCCATATTATTTTTAGAGCTAGCCCAGTATTAATTATATGCTTGTCTTATGAGTGTTAGACAACGATACTAATACATAGAAATGCTTAAATAAATACAAGAATAAATTTAAAAAACACCCAGGCTCCGAAATACAAACAACAATGTTCATCACAAGAATCACTGTCCCTGTCGGGAATCGAACCCAAGCTTCGCAGATAATCAATGGGGTTAGGAGGCGTGTGCGCTAATCCTTCGACCAACGAGGCGGTCAAGCATGTGGGGATCATGATACTTGGAACTCTTTAATAGATGCCTACCTTACAAGGAAAATATTTACTCTCTTTTAGTATATTATTTAAAAAGAAATTAGTTTACGGTTTTATCTCTAAAACTTTATTTTTAACAAGCAAAAAATTTACGGGGGCTAAAAGTGATCAATGCGAGGTGACTATCATAAAAATATATTAACAAAACGCAATCTATTTGATTTAAGGGGTACTTCCATCATAACGAGACCAATTTGTTAGCGGCGCGATATTAAACTGTATAACATTTAATAAAAACGGGTTTTGGGCGGTTCATTACTCTGCTAAACCTCGGGAACACTGGCGATCTCTAATGCTTTAGGTTTTCCTTTGTAACACGAGAAGTATCAGTTATTTTGTTATTTTAATAAAACAAGCATTAGTGACTGAGTTTTACATAAATCGTCAGAGTTGTATGAGACATTGAGTTTTACATTTATCATTAAAAATTAACTAGGAGCCTCGGTGACCTATTGGCATACACTTTTTACATTACAAACCCGAAAAAACATCGTGATGAAACCCTGAATTTGTGGCCGATGTGGCAACGAACACGATAGCATGCCGACTAGTATGGCGAAACATTGTGACAAACACTTATATTGTAACACCATTATGTATACATGTTTCACGCTATGTAAACAAACAAATAAAACGAGCCTTAAAATCTAAAAATCGGTTACCATTAGAGCCACATATCTGGGTATGCTTAAAAAAGCTTCTTAAAGATCATTATTTGTCACTAGCTTGATCTATTTAAATTTTATTGTTTGTCATCTTCCTACATTTTTTTAATTAATAATATTTTTTTGCGTTTATAATCTTTACCTTATTTTTGTATTATTTTTAATTGTTTAATTTTAGTCATGTTTAAAGTCCCATTTGTTTGTACACCAAGAGATAGGCTCGCCCTTTGTACTGTAATATCTTTAAGTGATTGTTTTGTTATGTTTTTCTGTGTACAATAAAGAATTGAGTAATTAAATAAATATTCTGATCTCAAAAACGACGTATCATAAGTACACCAAGTGTAATTGTAGCAACGAGGCCAAAATGATTCTCTCTGTATCCATTAGAATCACACAAGAACGCGACACTTAATCTGTTTGTTTGTCATTCATATCCGTCCATCTCACAAAGTTAGAGCCACGCACTTGTCCTATTTTCTTAAATGGGAGAAAGTAAAGATTTGTTTTCCGCAATATCCAGGTCAAGGCGGGAATAAAGTTGCTGATTTGGAGCGGCCTGCCAGCGTCCCCGCTATTTCGTCAACAAATTCATATTATTGACGTGTTCTATACCTTGAATTTACTCATAAAATGAAAACTTTAGTAATATCTATACTAATATTATAAATACAAAATATTACTGAACAAATTACACAAATTGATCTAAGTCCAAATTACATAGAATTTGGTAATACAGAGAAATAGCATATTTTATTATTTATTCTGGTGTATACATATATATGAGAAAGCTGCTAGCGTGGAACATGAGAATGTAAAGCACTGACAATATGGTGGCAGAAATAGGTAAGGACAACTCCTTATCCTGACCTGTTGCTGCACAATACTAAAAATAAATATGAATCTGAAAAATAAATAAATATTACTGGACAAAATACACAAATCGGTCTAACCCTAAAGTAAGCAAATTATATGCTTGTGTTATGGGTGTTAGTCAACGATACTAATACATACAAATACTTAAATAGATACAAGAATAAATTTAATAAACACGCAGACCCGGAAATATAAACATCTATGTTCATCATAAAAATCTAATTTATGATAATGGAATGCAAACAAGCAGACGGATTTCCTGATGGTAAGAAATACACGTCGCTTAGACACAAAAGGTGGAAATGGTGCTTTGCCAATGCTGGCTAGGATGGAAAGCCTCATGCGTGACTAAGTTTACCGGCTACCCTACCATCCAAACCAGAACACGACAATGGCGAGCACTGACGCTATTGCGGCAGGAATAGGTAAGGCGGTGGTACCAATACGGGTGAGTCGTTGCAAGACTCTACCACCTAGTCAATGTCACGGTGATGGTGCCTATAGACCCTGTGGTCACCTCTTATGAGCTGCCTGGGTAGCAGGCAGCTGGCGAGGTATGCTTTCTTCTTAAACCACTCTATTACAAGAAACCGCATCGAAATCTTTTTCACAGTTTTAAAGATTTAAGCAAACATAGGGAAAGACAGGCGCGACTTTAATTTATAATATGTTAAATTGTCCAATTTATATAACCATGTCTAATATTATTGATCATTAAATAAGCTAAATAGGTCAAACTCTACCTTCGCTTCTCTATATTTCTATGTCAAAAGACTTTTTATCCACAATTCCAAATGGAAATGGTAAACTCCAAAGGAAACAGTTATTTAACAGAGCGCATTGCTTGGCGGATACATTTGAAGTCGACCCACCAACAACTCTTAACCTCGTTTTCATTTAAAATAACTCGCAGCGCGCCCTCTCACCGTTAATTCGTGTGGACTACGAAACGTTTTCCGAATAGATTTTTTCACAAAACCTCAGAACTGAGGTAAAGGTGGAAATTCTAACAAAAGTAACCCCGTTTTATATTTGAAACTCTCGTATTTATGTCCCGCTTACTTTGGTTTCATTTTAAATAGAACTAACGATTGCTAAAAATAGTATATAGGACTAGCTTTGCCCGCGAGTTTATTTAATTATTTGATTTTAAAGATTTAAAATGAAATTCTAAAATAAAAGTGGCTTAAATCATTCGTTATTACATCAGCTGTCTGCCAGTGCCAGTCTGGACAAATTTTGAAAGTCCCGTCAAAATTTGTCCAGTTGTTTCAGAGATTAGCGAGTACAAACAGATAGCCAAAAATTCTGTAGTATGTAATAATAATTTAACTGTGTAGATAAGTGCCATCCACATATTGTTGATATACCTCGTATTAAAACCAAAAGGTTCGACTTTTCTTTTATCCTTCGTACTGCTGTAGATTGGAATTCACTTCCTGAAGCAGTATTCCCTGTGAATTATAATTCTGGCGTTTTCAAGCCTAGAGTGAATATAGCCCGAGATCCGGCTGTAAATACATTATTATTTATATTCAAGATCAGAAAAATACATATCTACCAGGTTGCCAATCAAAATTTTGGCCGCTATTATTTTTAATGAAGTTATTGTTAATTGATTTTTCGAGAAAAACTTAATTTATCAGGTTTTGAAATAAGTTATCGTTCATTTCACGGCAATAGGTATAAAGACTTAGAAAAATCGTAGCTGCTATTGCGCACTTGATAGCGCCTCTTTGCAGACAGATATAAATAGGTATGATTTCCATATATTTATACCGCCATAACGTATGATGATCTTTTATATATCAAATTAAAGCTATTTTTTTCTCACTATTATGATATACGGTTGCCTAATTAAATCTGACCGCAAGTAAAGATTACTGGAAATAAAATAATAGCGGCCACATTTTGTTTCACAAGTTGGTAGATTTGTAATCGCCTAATCTCAAATATAACTAAAAATGTGGTTTTAGTTTGTAGCGTGTAATTTTGCAATCGGATCTTAGACTAATATTCTTGACTAGAACATCACTTACCGTCAGGTGAGTTGTATGACATTGTACTGATGTATCTTCTGTATAAACATATTCACAGCGGCTGTAGCTATTAATTGATAATACATACTATACTTAGATAAGAATGATATCTTGTATATATACCTACATGTTATATGTATATATAAAAGATTATTCATAAAAAATACAGATTTTATCTATATTACTGGTAAAGGATCAAAAAACAGCGTTGACGATTTTCAATTTACTCATGTTGTTAGGTATTAAACAAACCAAGCAAATCTATCAAAGCAATATAATATAATCTTCCAGATTGATTTATTTAAGACCAATTTAATATTTTTGACAGTTTTTTGCATCAAATATCTTTTTCTATTAAAATGATTTAAGTAAATTTCATTATTGTAATTACCTATTTTTACACGATAGTGTCTTTTTCGTAGTGTATTAGTCATTGAACAAACAAAATGCTGGTATTAAATTACTGTACGCCATATGACCTGTTGAAAAATAGATGGCGCTGCTTCTGATGTCAGCTTTTTAAAAATAGATGGCGTCATTTTAATTTAGCATTATATTAAGTTGCTTTAACACCTAATTGTTAAAGCAAATTAATATCAATTATACATACGAAAAGTTTATATTAAGGCTATATATTTAAAATATTTTAAAATATAAAGAATAAAATAAAAGCAAAATCACAAATGTATCCTGCATTGTGTTTATAGCTAGAGCTTCTTTAATAATGGAAGCCATAAAATCAAGTCCGAAGCTAATAGATCGAATGTATGAACGAATGAATGAATGATATAACAGGCCATGTTTCAATAAATCGCCTTAACGAAGCTAAGGCTTAAAAAGCCATTGCCTCCGTTATAAGTAAACATACTTTTTAAAGATTATTATCGATGCTTGTAAAGAGTTGTAGGTTCATATTTTTAAAAAATATTGTTATTTACCCATTCAATTTTTTTTTTAAACTTTTTGTCATATTTAAGTCAATGAATCAACCTATTATCGTAAAATTAATTAATTACTTATTGTCAGCTACTGGCACCGGAATAAACAATAAAAATTAAACTCAGAAACTTCAAAAAACACTATGTTTAATTTTACTATCCTGCCAACAAAATATATAAAAATATTAAATTAAAAACAAATAATTATCAAAATCCATTTGAAATTGGAGTAATCACATGGTGAACATACGAAAACTCATACAATGAATTGACGTCTCTTAAAGTCGGTTAAAGTGGAGCAGATTTATAAATTATATTTAGTTCCAAAACCTTGATAAGGTTGTAAAAAGTAAAACCGATTGAATATTTAGATAAAGTATAAAGTTAAATACATACATGGTGAATTAAAAAAATATGAACAAAGCAAGATCTCTTGGTCTTCGTCTAAAAATAAAATTTAAAGATTTAAATTTAGTCTTTGTTTTGACCTTGGCTATGCAATAAGGTCTAAAAGAATGTTTTTTTCAATTTTATGGTATTGTCGACAAACATTTCTAAATTTATTTAAATTTCTTATAAATTGGAAAAAAAAGTTAAAACTTGCCTTATCATGTTCTTGGTATACCATGGTTTTGTTATTTTTTATTTCTTCTAGGTCTTGTTTTTATGATGATATAAATAATAAGCATATACAGTATTGATCTTGACCAAGACCAATTTTGTTAGTGACTAAAAATGTTGAAAAAATATTTAAAAACACAATGAAACTCCACCAAGTGTCGAAGTTGATGGATATAATGTTCGGTTGTAAGTTCAGTTCGATACTGGCCGAAAACCACTTCACTCCCATTACGAAACCAATAAAACCGACTGCGAAACTTTATATAAAATAGTAATTAGATGTCTCTCAATGATCCCGCTTACGACTATTTTATGAAGGTAGTAAAACTAACCAAAGTGACAGTAAAACAGGGCTGGTACTCTGACGGTCTGTTTCTAAGTATCGATATATATCTTCACGCCCATACCCTTGAAGTGGTCGACAGAGGTATATATACAGATAAACTGAGTATACTCATGAATAAATTTACCTGGAAATTGAACCCGGGTTCTTGTGTAACAGTTAGTTTCCGACTATTTACTCAACTACAAATATATTTATACCAGCTTTTCAACCATGACTTCGTCCGCATGAGTTACTTTAATGGCATAGACAATTTTCAAAGAGCATATTTTTTTATCGTAATACTTATTGCGTAAAAGCATACCCTCTTTTTAATATAGTCGGTTAAAAAGTAGCCTATGTGTTGCTCTCATATATAAACTATCTTAAAGTAAAGTTTCATCCAAATCTTTTGAAAAGTTTTTTCGTAAAAGAGAAACAAACTTCCATCCTTACTCACAAACTTTCGCATTTATAATATTAATAGGGTTTTATACTTTACCTAATTATACCATATCTCTTATTAATTATTCGTAATTGTGATTAATAAAAGTTAATTAACCTTTTATTGTAATCAAAATCCAACGAGATGTCTCTAAAAACAATGAGACTCGTCAAAATTCCCGTTTAATATGCATTCCGTGGATCCTCTCCCAAAAGTTATTAGATTTCAATCGTTCCGCTCCACAACTTGTACGTCAGCTTATGAATTATGAATGCCAATCGTCCGGCTCCCGGGATTCACTAATGAACGCGTTTGTTTGCGGCTCTAACACCCCCTAGCCTTCGTTAGCGTGAACATACTAACTAACGTATATTCAAAGGAAGATCTGTAAATGCCAGCTCCTAATTGTATAACATAGAAAATGTTTATATGTAGGATTATCTACTTCAACATACTAGCACCGGTCAGCTTATAATTTAATTATTAAAAATTGTGCCTGGAAAAATAATAGATAATATTATCTACTAGCTGACACCGGCGAACTTCGTACCTAACATTGATAGCAAATAAAGTTTGAGAAAAATTAAAGCTTTTTAAAAAAAATACTGAGAAAATCTTTTTAAACTGGAAAAGTATTTTTTTCATAAGAAGCTTCCTCAGGCTTCATCAAACGCAGGAAAAAAAAGAATGAAATCGATTCAGCCGTTCTCGAGTTTTGCGCTTACCAACACATTTAACTATTAATTTTTAATAAAAGCTTTTATTTAACTTGCAATGTATGTAAGTAAGTATGTATGTTCGGGTGGAATTTTAGAACTCAAATTTGGAGTAGATACTTCATCTGATTGAGCTGAAATTTTGTGTACACGTTTAGTTTCGATGGCTATGCACGATTATGTACATAACCATTCTAAATCCAATATGGCGGACCAACCAAGAAGGATTTTTTTCTCTTCTTTTTAGAGCTTTTAAGCAAAAGCTTTTTCTAAAAATCGTTTTTTTATTTTTTATTTATCCTTTATATACATTTATTTTAATATCTTGGACTCAGCCTATAATTAATTACTAGACTGACCAATAATATAATGTTGTATGTAGAGTAATGAATGTGCAGGAAGCTTGGCAAGACACTTGGTACCCGATACTCTTTACCTACTCCACAACCCACACCACCACAAGTTATATGGCGTGAAGATATGTATGAGACATCTGGCGGAAAGAACTTAGGAACATGACTTATCTTTTGTTATGATTTTTCTACTACTATATATTTATTTTCTTATAATAATTCAATATCAAAAAGATATAATAATTCGCACCCCTAGATCTAAAGGGAGCTAACTCATAAATCTCGATATCACGGAATTCTCTATATGAAGACCTACCGATCTATAAAACAGATTAAATCTTCAAAACACGATTAAAAAATAATTCAAGAAATCTAAGTAATTTCGGCACGCGAAAACGATATAACAAATAGTTCGTATTTGAATGTTATAGAATGTTCCGATGCTAGAAAAGATAATTAAAATTCGAGTTAGCTCCCTTCTTTCTTTAGATCTTTAGATCTAGGGGTGCGATATTATGTAAAATAACAATTATGTACGTGACATAAATAAAATTAGGCGTTACCTAATTAAATTTATAAATTTGAAATGCAAAAGGTCGAAGTCAATTCAGAGACGCGATGTAAAAATGCATACCGCCATCTATTTTCAGATTTGGTACTAAATTTTAATCTATAAAAATAAAAAAAATTGAAGTGTCTGTATGTAATATTAAAATTTAAAACGCTTTTTACTAAATGCATATAATGTCTACATACAAGGTAATTAAACCGAAATGGTATATTTTTTTAAATTTTTGTCTGTTTATCTCTTTATATCCGCTAATCTCTGGAACAGGACTCTCACTGGCAGACGGCTAATTTAAGAAGGTATGGCTTAGGCTACTTTTATTTTAGAATTGTGTTTTAAAAACGTGTAAAATAAAACAATTAAATAAAAAACATTGATGAAGTCGTGGGCACAGCTAGTAGACAATAAATTTATTTATTAGTAATACGTACACATGATACTACACCGGCTAAACCTTCAGGATTATAGGCGTGACGATTTTTTTGAATAATTTTTGCCCCTCTCACGTAAGTATCTAATACATTTAAACGAGCTATTCTTCTATATCAACGATCTCGGAATTTTTAATTTTATATAAAATAATTGAACCACCCTACAGATTTCAATGCCAAAAGCTCGGTATCATGAAAGTGTTCGTGCGATGATAGCTGACTGTCCCTGACCGTCGAAGGGTTAAGGCTGCAGCTCGAGGGCTGGCGAGTGGCTCGTCTTCTCGTTGCTGCACTTCATCCAGATCAATTGGTTCCAACTTTATTATGTAATCACTTTGAGAATACTTCACTACACAGAATGGCTTATTTTTATTCAACTAGCGAAAAAGCGCTTTTTCGTTGAAGCGGCTGAAATACTTTTTTCTTTTATTTGTAGAAAATAAATTACTCATTGAATAGATTGATACTAGTGTGAGTTTATTTCATCACCATGACCATGACTTCTGATTGCAAAAATAATGATTGTCATTATTAGGCCCTGTAACTATATTATAATAGGCAAATCTATTCTGTATAGCCCATGTGATCGAGTGGATGGACTATGATGCATATTCCCGTGTTTTTATTTTTTACTATCTGTACCCGCGACTTCAATCGCGTTTTTATTTATTTAATTTATGTTACATATTTCTAATAATATTTAAAAAAAACTAAAAAACACGCTTTTATTGCTTGTACAACTAAAAACTTCATGTTACAGGGGGAAAAAACCAAACTTAAGTTCTTAACAAAATAATTTAATTCAGAGTAAAC
>DVZL01003191.1:0-14275 GCA_018236625.1 Lasaia peninsularis
AAATTTATTATAATATAAGTTTTATTCTATTATCAGCTCGGTGAAGGTCGGTTTAGGTTCGGATCTTCTACTATATAGATTTACCTTATTCTATATATTTTTTAAGTTTGCGCTGTAATCCCTTTACACAAACTCGTCAGCTAATCTTGGGTGCATATGTACCTCTGCCTACCCTTTCTGGAATATGAGAGTGACGAATTTTATTAATTTATTATATTTTTACAAACTGAGGGAGTTTCACTGGGACTAACTTTTTGTTATTTAAAGCTTTTATTTAACATGCAATGTATGTATGGAAGTATGGATGTTCGGGTGGAATCTTAGAACTCAATTTATAAGTAGATGTCTTTATTCCATTGGGCTGAAATTTTGTATACACCATAAAATGTAATAGAGTGTAATAATGTGTATGTATGTTTTGTTGTTATGTCAAAACTCATGTTCCTATTTTAATTAATGTTAGCATAGAAACAGACTAAAAATAAAATAAAAAACTGAGCAAGAAGAACATAGTAATTTTTATTTCAACGTCTCAAAGAGTAAGATAACTTTTCTAGAAAATTCAAATTTGGTTCAATAATCGAACTGCGAGAATTTTAATTATTATGAATACACAAATTTTTATGAAGTGTTTTAATTCAAACAATAACTTGCTTTGTTCGTTTGTCTTAAATAACATTTTTAATAAAATTATAACACTACAAAGTCTAATTTTTAGGGTTCCGTATCCAAAGGGTAAAAACAGAATCCTATAACTGTCCCTATGTTGGTCCGGGTTCCGTTGAAGAATAGGCTGTCTCTTTCGTAATATTTTTTTCTAATAGCGGCAGGTTAAATCGTCGATATTCATATTTAAGTAAAAAGTCATTTGTTTTGTCCATCAGAAAATAAAATGATGAATATTGCACATATTAACTCGTTGTAGAGTAGAACAACTGTCTTCCACCCAGGCAGCTCGTAAGAGGGCGAACACAGGGTCTCTTGTCACCAACACCGTGACATTGACTAGGTGGTAGTGTCTTGCAACGACTAGCCCGGATTGGTAGTATTCCGGTCAAAATGGTGTCAGTGCTCGACATTGCTGTGTTCTGGTTTGGAGGTTAGGGTAGCCGGTAAACTTACTCACGCAAGAGGCTTACCATCCCAGCCTCAGGTTGGCAACTCACCATTTCCAACTTTGGTGTCTATAGGCGACGTGTATTTCTTAACATCGGGAAATCCGTCTGCATATTTGCCTTCCAATATCATAAAAAAACACACATAGGATTCCGTACTATTATCTATTAAAACGGTAAATAAATTACGTTTCGTGTACGAGATCCTCTTTAAGTATTTATTTTACTCTGGTTTTAGTATTTGTTGTTAAAACGGCAACAGAAATACTTCATTTGTGAAAATTTCAATTGTCTACCTATTATAGTTTATGAGATGCAACCTGGTGACAGATTATCAAACCCACTTTTTCCCAAATCACGCTATGACGATTTATTTCTCCTGTTTAATACAAAAACATAGGTTTTATTTAAAATCTTTTTTATATTATTTTTTGTTTACGAAAAAGTAAAAAACAATTTGACATTATTTAAAATAAAATAAATGAAAAAAAGGGAAAATTAAAATCCTTTTCATTTATATGTTTCCTAATAAACTTTATCGAAAGTAGGGAACATCTCCATTAAATGAAAAAAAGATGGAGTCACTCGAAACACCCATTTCCTTCACTGGCTTCATAAATTCGAACACGTTAATAGTAATAATTTACGTGTAAAATATATCTTTTGATACAAGTTTATCTTTCGCCAGAAACAATAATCAGAGTAGTCCGTGTGAAGTAGCGGCGAACAGGTGGACGCGGCGGGCGGAACCGGGTGTTTACACCAGTTTTATGGGCTTTGAACGTTAGACAATAACGAAAACATATTACCCACCTTGCAAGACGACTCATTTTAAAGTAGTCTCTAAATATAGAATGAAGTAGAAAATATTGTATTAAAGATTAGGTTTGTCCGCGACTCCGTCTTCCTAAAATACAATTCTCGCGACTTTCTAAAATAAATTTCTGAAATAAAAGTAGCCTAATTCGTTCCTTATTAAATCAGCTGTTTGCCAGTGAAAGTCCCGTCAAAATCAGTACAGCCGTTTGAAAGATTAGCGGGTACAGACAGAAAAAAGTTCTAAAAATTGTTGTTTTGGTATATTTGTAAATAAATATACATATATGCTCTAAGTAAAAAGCGATTATTTTAATATCCTAGTGTAACGGTACAGGTGTCGCCCGTTAAGATCATTAGCCTCATAAGGTCCCGGGTGCAATTCCCAGGTCGGCCAACTTTTTTTATAATTGCTACATATCGCGTCATCAGGGCCCTAGTATTTAGGCTAATCATGAGTGTTCTCTAGTATTACATACAGATTCTCCAATTTTATTTATTTGTATAGATGGATAAAATAAACTACGGTACCTTAGTATGCCAGTTCAACTCGCACTTGGCCGGTATATATGCATAACTTCAATAGCAAATGCACACAAATAAAATATCTACACATCGTGTGTGTGTGTGTGTGTGTGTGTGTGTGTGTGTGTGTGTGTGTGTGTGTGTGTGTGTGTGTGTGTGTGTGTGTGTGGCAATGTTACTTGATGCAAAAACTATAAAACATTTGCATTAAATCAACTGACATACGAAGCAACCCTTGTTCTAGGTTAGAAAAATCAAAGATGTTGAAGATACATACTCTTTGTAAATATTTGTACATGTATGGCCTTTTTTACATCAATACAATGTAAAAACAACCTTATCGTAGTCGGATAAGAATCATTTTGAATTGCAAAAGTAATGGTTGAAACTTGATTTTGTTTATTTCTTCGCATCCCTTACTAATGTAAACTTATAAGGACACATTGAGGTTTTATGATTCTTAACACATCCCTTGCTTTTTAAATATGGCAGCCTGATTAAGCTATGAGATAAATCTAAATGCCAATCAAAACGAAAATGACCATTGACTTGAAATAAAACAACCATTACGTTTATTTCAAACTATGTTCGTCACTTCGAGGAAATCTTTACTCTGAAAAAATAATAGGTAGATTAATTTTAAAGTTAAAAAAAAAACAAATATATATTCACTACCGGTAATATCGTCACTACCGGATATGGGTCAGGTCGGGATACGTTATGTTGTTTAAATAAATTAAACAACTCATAGAACAAGTAGTCCTACCCGGGAGTCGAACCCAGGACTTCGTGCGTAAAAGTTGGACACCGACTACGTTGGACCACAGAGGTGATCGTTTCAGTTTATGTATAGAAAAACTATAGAGAATTTATTTTTAACTAGCTCTGCCTGCGATTTCGTCCGCGTTTTTATTTAATTTATTTATTTTGTACTTTTCTAAAGTTAAAAAGTTCTAAAGTTAAAGTAAAATTCTAAAAAAAAATAGCCTGAGCCGTTCCTTATTACATTGGCTGCCAAAAAAAGGCTGGCTGCTAAAAAAAGGCCCGTTCAAATCGGTCAAGCTGTTTTAAAGATTAGCGGGTACAAACAGACAGACAGAGTGACAAACAGACAAAAATTCTAAAAATTGTTGTTTTGGTATATGTACTCTAGTAAATATACATGTGCACTTAGTAAAAAGCGGTGTAATATTATAATATTACATACAGACACTCCAATTTTATTTATTTGTATAGATAGTACAGAATTTGAAACTCAAATTCGACCAAATCTAGGATTCGTCTGATTTCCCTTCTAGGATGCAGATGACTGATAACAGTTGCTATGTGTAAAAACGCCCAGATTACGTAACTCATCCCGATATTACTTGATATAGAAGGGGATATGAAGAACACTTCCACAGTTAAGTAACTTTCCCCCGTGTTGGTCCGGGTTCCGTCGTAGAATAGGCCAACTGCATTCCACCAAGGCAACTCGTAAGAGGCGAGTACAGGATCTATTGTCACCAACACCGTGACATTAACTAGGTGGTAGAGTCTTGCAACAAATAACCCGGATTGGTAGCACCGCCTTACCTATTCCTGCCACAATAGCGTCAATGCTCGCCATTGTCGTGTTCTGATTTGAAGGGTATGGTAGCCGGTAAACTTACTCACGCAATAGGCTTATCATCCCAGCCTCAGGTTGGCAACGCACCATTTTCACCCTTGGTGTCTATAGGCGACGTGTATTTCTTACCATCAGGAAATCCGTCTGCTTGTTTGACTTCCAATATCATAAAAAAATGTGTTGTATATGAAACAACTTGGTGATGCTTATTCAGCACAATCGTCCGTTTTTTCGAAATCATATATTTCATTATTATAGTACGTATATATACCCTATATTATTTATATTGCCTGTCTCATATATTTATTTTATTCTGTTTTTAATATTTTATGTTAGGTATAGCGACAACAGAAATACATCATCTGTGAAAATTTTAACTGTTTAGCCATCGTCTCTGTTTCAGAGATTAGGTACAAACAGACAGACAAAAATTTTAAAAAATAGTATCTTGGTATGATAATTACTGGTATTATACGTATATTATATGCATTTAGTAAAAGCATTTATTTTAATAGTACATATAGACACTTTAATTTATTTTATAGATTAAAATTTAGTACCAGATATGAAAATAGATGGCGTTGGGTATTTTTTACATCGCGTCTCTGAATTGACTGGGTCTTAACATATACATATACACCTATAGCACTTAAAATTTATCTATTTATTTGGATTTGGATTACATCTCCACCATGACGTTAGTACTTGTCACAGGGTGTACTTTAGTACTTATACCTACCACCGTATCAGCTATATTATATCACTGATACGGGGTCCTCGGGCTACAGACCCCTAACGTTGACCCTTAAGGCGAAAATTCGTAACATCAAAAATATTATCCACAAAGCCACGCAATATCTATTATCTAGGCCATGCCGTGGCTATACCTCCCTAGAAAAAATATACCATAAAAGAACTGTCACTTCAGTAGTTAGAATCGTCAAAAGATACCAAAAACTTAGAAAACCTGAAATCGTCTTTAGCTATGGATGAAGCAGAACATTATATTATGCTTCACCTTAACTATATATGTATTTTTTGTCAACTGCGGCTTGCTTTTTCCGCCCAAGATGTGTATTTTTCTGCTTAACGATTTCAGAAATAGGCATCATCGTGTAGCAAAGTGGTCCACTATGCATCCCAAGAACAGATTCAATGTTTAATACGATGTTACTTACATCGTGAGCGAAGTAGCAAGTAAATGCAGTGTTAAAATAAATAACATACATTACTTAACAGTACAAGATGGTAGAGTTGATGGCGCTTGGTGGTAGATGGCGTTAAAAACAGGCGTTAAAATACTTTTTGTTTAATAATTAATATCAAACCACAATGCGATAGAATGTGTTGTCATAACTAAATATTACATAAATGTCAATTTTTAACACACAGATTCCGCGAATAAATTATTTTCATTTCGTTTACCTTTCCTACTTAGAAATTACATTAACCTTCTTGTAACGCGTCTATAATTCTAAAATTTACCACCGGATCGGAATTGTCTTTTATTATTTTCCAAATACATACATTTTATATTGTACATCAATAAAAGAGATTGACGAAGAGCAATCAATCCCAAGTATTTTTATGTCAACCATTTTTTTATTATTTAGATTTAATACATTTTTCAATTTCCATTAGAAAAATATGGATGTAACTATACCCTATGTAGAAGACCAAAGTGACAGTAACTCGACTTAAATGCAGAGATGCATTTGTAATGACATTAAAGGGGCACTGAACCTCGGCCAGGGCCCTGATGAGGAAGCAATCAGCGCTTCCTTCGGATCACATGTCGTATTCATGAGCTGCTTTTGACCCTTAGCCTGACATTATATTTTGCTCAAGATTGGATGATTAATCATATTTTGTTTTTCTGGCTCGCCTCGCCTCTTCGGTGTAACGGTACGGCTGCCTCCTCTAAGGAACGTTAGGCACGTAGGATAACGGGTTCAATTTCCAGGTCGGGCAACTTTTTTTGCCCGGGCATTTTCGGGCATTGTAATGTGCCCGAGGTGTGGTTAGGATTGCCACTTATCACATCATGGGCCCTAGGACCTTCGTCAATCGCGGGTGTTAGTATATCTACTGGACCTACGAGTCGTGCATATACTAACACACTTCTGATTTTGTCCTTCGGGGATAAAAGCCATGAAGGCACTTGTTTTCACTATAAGTTATAAAATCAAACCCCCAAAAGCAACTCAAGAAAAGTTGTAAGTTAGTAAATATATAGTTTTTCAGACTTTTGTGGACCAAATACTAAATATTGTGTTCTTTTTATCTAAGATTGGCCGCGGGACGTCGTATAATATTATAACTTTTAGTTAAATAAGATCAGAATAGAGCCTTTTAAAATTTAAAGTTATATCATTCAAGATAAAACTTTATGTATTAAAATAACTGCTTTTTACTAAATGCGTGTGTACATGTGCCAAAATTTAGAATTTTTGTCTTTCTTTATGTTTGTACCCGCTAATCTCTGAAACGGCTGGACTGATTTTGACGGGACTTTAACTTGCAGACAGCCAATGTAATAAGGGATGGATTAGTCGCGGGCACAGCTAGTATACATATAACAAACCGGCCACTCCCCAAACCTATTCTCAAAAGGATATCAGATGTCAAGTTTCGAACTCTACAAACTCTTCGAAAACTCTACACCTTTATTGAAATATATGGCTTTACTCTTTCATTATTATAACAACTATGGTGTAACGGGAAAATAATGTGAAGTGAATAATAAATTTTTACCTTACATCTTCGTAATGATAGCGGTAATAGGTTATATTTTTATATCGAGAATAAGAAATATGAATGTTTTCTTATCTTTTTATTACTTCAAGTAATTGTATTATAACTGAATTAAATATAACACTTGCAAAGTAGTGATAAATAAGCTAAAAAAAATATCCAAACTATCATCATTTGCGGATGATTTAAACACTGCCATTTTAGCGCGCTTATTTGTGACGTCACCGTCCACAGAGAAGTGAGAACAATAATATGTCAAAGAAGTGAAATCAAGTGAAGTGTTATTACACTTCATTTAATTATTTTATTGTGTCTAAAATTGGTTGTTATACCGACAACATAAATACAAAACCTGTGAAAATATCAACTGTCAAGCTATCATGGTTCATGAAATACAGTCTGGTGTCAGACAAACAGTTATATACGGACAGCGCAGCCTAGTTATAGGGTTTCGTTTTACCAAAAAAGTGAACCTTTGATTTTCGCCACATATAATCAAAACGCGGTACACCACGACATATTTATACGATTGCGTAGTGATTCTATAAAATATTTACAGACATAGTAATTTTATTGTCACATTAAATACGTCTATGGTAGTGGCGTCCACGGCGACATACCATTTAAGTGACCGTCACGGGGCGGTGGTGAGGTGGTAACAATGCAAGGCACGTCGTGACACAATTATTGTGCCGATTATGGTAAGCACTCACTTACGCATTGATCACTGCGAACAATAACACAGTAGTAGCACAAAGAACATTCACTTTACTAACTACGCTAACACAAAAGTTATGAAGGTATGACTCTTGCTGCTGGCAAACAGACGAATATACTATATTAGCTTAATTTAATAACACAGATAACTTTCAAAGGGTACAAATTTTACTTATATTACTTATTGCGTAAAAACATATCCTCTTTTAATGTAATTGGTTAAAAAGAAGCCTACGTTCTTCCTCAACTCTATCTCTGTACAAAATTTCATCAAAATCGGTTCAAACAGACGGATGGAGTTGCTTTTGCATTTATAATATTAGTTGGGAAATATGGATTTGACCAGCTTGAGGGGTTAGCGTACACGCCTAACCCTAACGACTAACCGGGAAGCTCGGGTTCGATTCCCGACGTCTGCGTTTCCGGACCTGGACATTTATAATATTTATTATTTTACCTACTCGGGAATCAAACGGGGGGCTTTGTGGATCAAAATCGTACACAGACTATACTCCACCGCAGAGGCGATAAATCTAGATAGAGATTACATCATATAATAAATAAATATGAACCTTTATCAAGAGAGTTTGTTATACCGATTAGTTAAGTAAACTAAACTCCTTTGATTTCTAGAATTTTGTATATAAAAAACGCTGTGTAGATTATTAGTAATTGAGAATTGTATACTTCTCAATTACTTAGCCAATGAATAGCGCGGTTCATAAGATACAGTCTGGTGACAGACAGACAGACAGACCGACAGTGGATTCTTAGAAATAAAAATATATCCGAAAGGGTAGTCAGAGGTACTTACATGTGCACTACGATTAGCCGACGATATTAGATCCAATCATGTGACAGCTAGTAAGTCCGTCGCTATATCGGGCACAAATCCTGGGTTTCCTAACTATGTTTTCTTCAATGTAAGAGCGCTCAGAAAGTGTACTTATTATAAAAAAAACTCATTGGGACAAGGCCGCATTTGAACCTGGACCTGGGAATGGAAGTTCGAAGCG
This sequence comes from Lasaia peninsularis, assembly GCA_018236625.1. Lineage (NCBI taxonomy): Eukaryota > Metazoa > Arthropoda > Insecta > Lepidoptera > Riodinidae > Lasaia > Lasaia peninsularis. Next base: position 8,553 of record DVZL01003191.1, read on the forward strand.
CGTACCATCAGGCCGCCGAGTCTCCTTTTTAGAATATGATGTAAAAAAGCAAATGTGTCAAAGACTATCATGCAATTGTATTAATTAAAGAACCTGACTTTTGCCTGACTCCGGTCGTCAAATGACCTAATTGGTGGTAATTAACACTAATTAAAGTAAATAAGCAATCCTGCTCAAGGTCATAACGTTTCGTACATTAGACTATTCTTATTATCGTACAAGTCGTTTAGATAAGGAAGTAGATTAAGCGCACCAGTTAAGACCCAATTACCGATTTATGTGCTGAAATTGTTTCACTCAGCTACCACTACTTAGACAATGGAATGTGACGACCCCATCGCCAGTTGGTGAAATAGTCTAAATAATTATCAATCGAAGAAGGTAAGGTTATGAAGATACGGTTCGCCGTGTTGGCAGCTCGTAAAAGGCGAGAATAGGTTGACTGTGTCACTACCAACATGACCACTGGTGGTAGGGTGCTGTGCAACAGCTCGCTCGGGTAGAAATTTACTGCCTCACCTATTCCTGCCGTTATAATGTCGTTGTAGTGTTCCGTTCTAGAGGGTAAAATAGCCGTAGACTTGCAAATACGGTCTAACAGCCCGATCACAGGATAGCGATGAACCTACAACATCTATGGTAACCTATGCTCGCCTCTTACGAGCTGTCTGGTCTATTCTACACAGAGTACCCAGACCAACACGAGAAACTTGTGTTATTGGTTGTAAACTTACGTTTGATATTCAACGTGTGGACCTAGAGGTTTTTGTTGTATTTCTCTACCACCAAATTACTTAAATTTTAGATTTTTTTTTCAGAAATGTGTAAAATAAAACAAATAAATATAACAAATGTACTCAATATAGATGATACAAATTTAGTTAGTTTCGAAATTTCTATCGGGATTCTAAAGTGGATCTAGCTATATTTATCATTAAAGATAGGGTAATCCAAGGCCTAGAGCTTGAGCACTCTACTCAATTAAACAGAGGGTTAGGTAAGCTCCAGCGTTTGCGCCCTCGGTTTAGGGGGTGGGCTCTAATCTCGTAGATTTATGATGATTTATGGCTCAACGCTTTGTCAGAACATCTTTTGTTAAAATACTAAATAACTTACTGTTAATATTTCATATTTTGAATTATGTTCCACCACATATTATAACACAAAGTCGCTTTCCGCTCTCTATCTCTATGTATGCTTAGATCTTTAAAGCTACAAAACGGATTTCGATGCGATTTTTTAAATAGATAGAGTGATAGTGAAGTTGCTACAAACTACATATCTCGTGATTCCAATAAATAATGAATTATTTTACTAAGAGGCAGAGTCTTACAACGACTCGCCTGGATTGGTACAACTACCTTACCTATTCCTGCCACAATAGTGAATAGTGTCAGTGCTCGCGATTGTTGTGTTCTGTTTTGGAGGGTAGGGTAAACTTACTCATGCAAGAGGCTTACCATCCCAGCCTCAAGTTGGCAACGCATCATTTCCACCTTTGGTGTCTATAGGCGTCGTGTATTTCTTACCTTACTTATAAATGGGCACGGGCGTGTTTCTGTGTCTGTTTGTTTGTCTGGCAAAACTGAGCAACGAATTGACGTGATTTTTTAAGTGAAGATGCTGTCTTTAAGTGGAGATGGACCCAGTAGGTGGCGCTGCTCTTTATGTCAACTACGAACTTACTGTGCGATGCCGGGACGGGTAGCTAGTCTTACATAACTCTAATAACTTGCCCGTTATCAGCTGCAGCGCGTCACACACTAACCGGCGAGCGTGAGAACATGCAGAAACTTATCACAATGCGATTTCTTAAGGCACGTGTTGGTGAATCAGCAATACATCTTTGTTTCATACAGACATACATACATAGTTTGGTCCATATGTACTCCAGTTATAATCAATTACTAGTTGAACCGGCTAACTTCGTACCGACATTAATAAATGTGTTTTTCCTACGTTCATTGAAATTTTCCCGGTTTTTCTGTCCATAAAAATATTACTCAGACTTCTTCAATTACAAAAAAAAAGAAATCACTCAAATCGGTTCAGCCGTTCTAGAGTTTTACGCTTAGAGCAACACATTTAAATATATTTTTTTATTATTAATCTCCCCATTCTCCCCGCTAGTGAGATATCGTGCCCCTCCCCCTCACTAAATGTCACGTATCTTTAGTGTATACGTATTGTTTATTCTAAAAAGATAAAGATTAAAAAATACACTAAAATCTTATTTTTGGGTACACAAAGTGGTAAAAATGTATGTTGTTTGTCTGTCTGTTTATTTGTCACCAGACTGTATCGTAAAATAGGCAGTTGAAATTTTACAAAGATTATGTTTCTGTTGCCGATAAAACGACAAATACTAAAATACAGAATAAAGTATATATTTAAAGTCACTCCCATTAAACGCACGAAACGAAGTGATCAATTGATGGTGCTGTGCGTATTTAGATCGCATTATAGTTAGACTGAATATTAATATCTTACTTCTATTCAAAGAATCAAACAATACTTTTAAATGTAATACACAGACTATATACTATTTATTATATGCTTTTATAACATTGAAAACACGATTTTTATGTTTTATATTCTTTATTTTTTACAGTGGCGTGTAGGAGTTTGACTCGCTTTTTCCGATTTTTTCTACATGTTTCCTGTTCATACACCACAAAGGTGGTGATGGTATGTCCAAGTCACCATCCACAAGGCAAATGTAAAAAACAAGAGCAGATGTGGGTAAACATGCGGTTAGTTTATTAGCGACATTAAATATTATGGGGTGTTATGTGCTAAAATAATCCATATCTATATGTGTATATAAATTATTATATGCATGTGCAAAGATAATGCCAATCAATTCATCATATTAAGGTCTAGCTGTCCCGGGAACTACGTACTGCTCAGCACGTGCCACGTAAATTCTTTTAAAGAGGAAGACAAATCCAAAAATCATAAAAATCTGTCTAGTCATTCCTAAACTTATAAGTGGTGTAACTAAAACGATTTTGAAAAGTTTTCTTAAAAATCTATTACAGAAAACTTTGTGAGAAATAATGATTTCAAAAAAAAATTTTTTTCAGGCAAAACTTAGGCTAAATTTAAAGTTACAAAATTATTTTACGCGATCAGAAGGTCAAAGTAATGCATAATACGAATAACATGCGAGCGTATTTGACCGCAAGTTGTTGAGTGGGAAGTTAACCTAGTCACTCACCGCACGGTAGTGAGTGAGTCACAGTGAGTAATTACTACCTCAGTACCAAGTGGTTATTGTTTCGACAGAACCACTATTTTATACATCGACGACGACCGACGTTGATGAAACATCTTAGACTTAAAGTTTAATAAGTATTTATAGTTATATAAATGAACACCTATTATTATTATTCATAATTACAAAAAAACTTAATGAAATTACATTTAAAGATACGTCAACTCTTTCGAGTTTTACCGGGAATCCCATTCTGACACATAAAAAAACAAAAAAAACGAACTACATTTAAAATAGATTACTTACTTACAAAACCGATTAATTATAATTTTTTTTTTGATATGTATAAAGTTTAATTTTACTAAAATGATAAATACCTATTTAAAAGAAATAATTTGATTTATCTACTAATAATAACAGATGTTAGATAGACTGTAATATCTATGTAATGTGTTCTCCACTAAAAGTAAATAAATAAACTGGAACCTGATCTTTTATGAGTAAAAATTCAAAAATAACCAAAAAACAGGAGACAATTCAAAAAAATTGCGGTTCAAGGGTGAATGTTCAGTAACTAATAAACCACTAGTCTACATAAATATGTCCCTTGTGTGAAAAAATGTAACATTAAAAATAATAGGAATATTTTTAACTATACTTAGCAGTTTTCCATGCTGACTCTAATATCTTTACTTCTTCAAAATAAATTTAGACGCTATGCTATTTCTGGATTAAGCAACTTTCTAAATGCAAAAAATAGCCCCAGTACTTTCAAAACTGAGCTGGCAAGCCTGAGTTTACTTATGATTAGCGCAGCAAGAGCAAAGCAAAATAGTTACTTGCAAGTATTTCCGGGTCTTGATGTTTATTGATTTTATACTGATACTGTAAATACTTAAATACATTATATTATATACTTAAATACACATACATGTACTGTAGTCTACTAACACCCATTATAACACAGAAGTATAATTTGTTTATTTTGCTTTTTAATTAATAAATAAATATTAATTAAGTGTTAAAATATTTGCAGACCAAATTGTGGTAGAATATGTTGGTATAATTTTTTTTTTAATTTTGTAACAACTTTTAAACAAACAATATTCAGCAAATTAAAATATTTTCATTTCATTTAGCGTGAGATTAATCTATTTAATTAGTCCAGGAATGTTTAGTTATATTTTATTTTTGTAGCTTTTATATTACATGAACAATAATATATAATGAAATCAAACTAATAATCTAAGCATAATTCTAATAAAACAAAAAATACACGAATCTATGTATAACATGATGAAGATTTAATATTAAACTAAACATTTATGATTTTAATGGAACATTTTTCATTCATCAATGTGATGATATGTACTGAAAAGTATATGATGATTATATATTAAAAGACAAACAAAAATTTAGACAAATATAGGTTGTACATGCGAAAAAGCCAAGTTGCATGTAATATTTAACTTGGCGTTATTTACATTTGTGTTTTAATAGGATATTTTTCATTTAGTCTTCAATGTGATATATTAAAAGACCATTAAACTTTCAGAATCTGGGTTACGTAATTAAAATCTGGGTTCCGTAATTAAAATTAATTTAATTGACTAAATGAATTAAAAAGTATATGGTCGTAGTGACGTCACCATGAGTCATGCGGGTGTGGTGCATGGTGACGGGTATGGTGTGCGGAATGTCACTTTATGGTACGAAACCATGAGTCGTGGCGACTTTAATAGAATAAAATAGTCATCGAGGTAGTTGACATAGTACGAATGTCATCATCAAGGTCTTTTGTTATACAACTAACTACCTTGTTTCTGTCGCCGAACATAATCGATGTCCAACATTGATTAGGCGCCGGGTTCGATTTCCGCAGAGAGCAAACAAAGAAAAATAATTAAATAAGCCTTTAAGTACTTCTTTATTTAAATGATCTATAGAACCATACCATTCCTAAAATATAATAGACCAAAATGACTACTAAATATGATTTGTCATTTTTCTTCCTGTAAGCTTATACTGAAGTAGCTTTATGTGTGTTGAGTGCACCTGCAGTGAGTCACCGGCACGTGCCTGCGGTGCGACCACCGAACGGCGAATGTGGGACCTTGAGGACCCAATAATGACGCCGCTTCGATTGTAATGTTTCATATATCTACGGTTAAACATAATATCTAGCTTTAACCGTAAGTAACAGCTTCTGTTTTCCGCTCACTTAGCCGAGTTACGAAAACCCTTCAAGAGCGAGTCGGACTTGAGAACGAAGTTTTCCGTTCCATTTAACTATAAAAACGGCAAAAAGTTAACGTTTATTTTATAGGAGCAACCTTTATATATTTATCACTAGCCGTGCCCGCGACTTCATCCGTGTTTTTTATTTATTTTATACATTTCTAAAATAGAATTCCGAAATAATTGTTATATTAGCTGTCTGCAAGTTCAGAAATTAGCGGGTATAAACAGATATACAGACAAATATTCTAAAACGTATTGTTTTGGT
>DVZL01003192.1:0-14272 GCA_018236625.1 Lasaia peninsularis
CACACACACACACACACACACACACACACACACACACACACACACACACACACACACACACACACACACACACATTAACATGACATAATTACATATGTCATATTTTAATTGAAATTGACCTTTTTAGTGTCAAAAACAATCCACGTGGGTATATTAACATATGTATACTCTACTTCTAACACACCACATATTATACGATACTACATATGATTATTATTTTTGTAGATCGGAGTAATCGCTTAACCGATACCGATTTTAACAGGACTGCTTTATATGTCGATTGCTTAAATGTTTACTATCGGGAGAGCGAAAAAGCTTTAAAACATGCGTGACATCGCGAGCGACAACTGTGATACTTATTAATAAACAACTATTGTATTTATTAATAAACAACTATTATACTTTTTTAAGAGCAAATTGACATTTAATTAAGTAAGTAGGTTCCATAAATATTGCTGTTATTTCAAAATAATATAATTACTGATATGTATATTATTTTGAAATAACAAATATTTATTGCTGTTATTTCAAAATAATGGAATCTACTTAATATTAAAATGTCAATTTGACCATACATTAGCTAATCCAGCCAAAACCTTATATTTAATCGTCTTATATTTATTGTTTTATGAACCAATCTTGAGAATCACATAATACAATTATTTTTTCACGAATAATATCTTTTTAGGGTTTCGTAACCAACGGTTAAAAACAGAACCCTATTACTAAGACTCCGTTATCCATTTGTCTGTCGCCACGGTGTATTTCATAAACCTTAATAGCTAGAAAGTTGAAACGTCTGTTGCCGGTATAAGAACAAAAATTTAAAACAGAAAAAAAAATTGTGCTCCCATACAACAAACATGGTTGATTTAGTCGTCTTTATAGAGATCATGGTACGAAACCCTTCGTGCGCGAGTCCGACTCACACTTGACCCGTGTTTTAGAGTTTAAACATGACTTTGGGTGTTTAAATATAGTAATAATGTGGAAGAAACTTGGCAAGTATGTAGGGGTCGTGACACTTAGCACTCGATACTCTCTGCCTACCCTGGAAAAATACCTGTCGTGAAGATATGTATGTATTCGTATGAAACGATTTCGTAGGTTTATCTTATCATCTATGAAAATGCGGCATTTATAATAAGACTAAAACTTTATAAATATGATTCAGTCATTATTAGTATTATTCTGTCTAGGACTTCCATTGCCAGTATCATTTTTAAACGATTTCTATAAAATGAGGAGATAATCAATTCTTCTGTTTGTTGCAGCTTTCTTATCCATTACTCCGTCAACTCCGAGTGGATTTTGATTGTTTTTGTTGTGTATATAATAGGTCGTGCTTTAGAGGTGGTCCCGTGTAAATTTTTAGGCAATTGGTTTTGCAATAACGACGTATAAACAAAAGCGAAGAGTCATTACTTAACGATATCATAATGAAGTATAATATTTTTTTTCTCGGTTTTTACCGCGTTTTAATTATGAAACTGTCGTTTTCGCTGAATTCTACATCGCGGTATCCAGTTTTAATTTATTTTAACGACACCACTTCCTGTATTCCGTCATGTAAAAACATCTGGTTATTTTACACACGTGCGTCGTACACACGGGGTGTATCATGCCAAACGTTAATTCGCAAGTATATTACAGATTTCCGACTGTTTTTTTTTCAGCTCGATATTACCCTGATCCATTTACCTCATTTGGCTTAGTAGGGAGTATAATAACATTTGGACAAAATACATTGAAGCTCATATTTGGTAATACATAGTTATAATCAATAATGTTCTAACCCTTTTAACGCATTGGAAATAATGATTTTTATTGCTCCTCTTGTTTATTCTACAGTGATACTAGTGGATCTAGGATGAGCCTACTATTTTTTTAGTTTAATTTTTTTAATATATATTTAATAGTGTAAGACAACGAACAGGCACACGGATCTCTCCTGATGATGACAACCGTGGCCTATAGACACCATAGATGTTGTAGGTGCGCCGCTGCCATGTGATCGGGCTATTAGACCTATGTAGTAAGTCTAACGGCTACCCTAACCTCCTAAATTATAAAATCGCTATAGGTATCTACTTGAACAACATTCTAGATAAAATAATTGGCTTCTAAGCAAAACACATTTTGATTTTGGAACTCTTATCATTTTAAGAAATATCTTAGGTTGATTTTGATGACATTTTCAATATTTAAAGCTATCTTAAAATTTTGATGAAATAAATCGTGCCATTAAGCCGAAATCAATTTAAGTAATGAATATTTTCGGTGTCTAGGAGTGTTAAAAACATCGTTAAAACATGTGGCTATTAGAAGTATTCGCAAAGTACGAACAATACAAATTGTGGTAGAATCTTTTGAAAAATCTTCATGAGAATAAAACATTATGTACGCGAAAAGTAAAAGTCGCGAAGGATTCAAAACTAAGTAGGTGAAGTTTGCGTGCGCTTAAAATGAGTTAAATTATTTACGATTTTTTGTAGGCTTTTGTTTGAAATGAATATCCGTCAGTTCGTCAAAATCGATTTTTTAAAAATTTTTGAAACTTGAACGATCATATATATCACTACATAGTATAAAAAGACATTTTCTCTGTCCCTATATCCCTATGTATGCTTAATCTTTAAAACTACGCAACGTATTTTGATGCGGTTTTCTTAAATAGATAGTTATTCAAGAGGAAGGTTTTATATAACGTGTGTAGTATACCCGTAAGAAGCCGGGGCGGGTCGCTAGTTTAGAATATATTCAACCAATTACAGATATAGTAGATACAAAATAAAAACAACCCAAAAATGTTTTTTTATTTATTTATTTCGAAGATGATTCATATTTTTTAGCAATGTATGGTTCGTATGGATATGTTTCAGCAAAGATATAGATAAATTGTGATTCAAGAGAACTGAAGCGCTTAAGAACCTAAATAAATTGGATTTTTATGTGTTTGTCCGTCAAGGATAAGTCAAAATCCGTCAAGTGCGAGTTGGAATAGCACACTAAGGGTCCTGCACCTATGAAATATTTATAAAAATGGTAAAAAACATTTTTGTTGTATGGTAGCACCCTTTAAATATTTATTTAATTTTACATTTGAGGAAGCTATTCAAATGGAGGAATCAAGATACTTAGTACTCGATACCTTTTGCCTACCTCGCAAGGGACTTGGCATGATAATATATATGTACATGTAATTTTAATAAAAATTTATCAATTTTTACCAAGGTAGTTAGTTATGCACTTCAAGATACATTGTGTACGGCATGTCTCTAGAAGTTCAATGTAATAATGATGACTCGCTCGATGCCGTTATCTATTCGCTTTCTTTCGTGCGCGTGCGCGTGCGTCGCCAGTCGCCGGTGAAACTATGTTGACTCGTCAGCTATGTGATACATGTGGGATTATGATAAGGTATACTCGTAATACTACCGCGTTCGTATTTTTCTGCTAGTCTCTAGGCCGTTGAGTCAACCGTCTCCCCCCATTTTATTATTTATTTAAAGATTTATGCACAAAAATATCTTTAGCTCGTATCCCCAAGGAGGTAGGTAGAGGTACATTATGCACCTACGATTAGCCGAAGAGATTAGGCCCCATGATGTAGCAAGTCCATCGCCATATTGTACTCGATATGGCGATATAATAAAATCTAATATTGTTGGGTTTTTGAGATTTTTTTTTCGAAATGTGTATTGCTGTGTACGTCTTAAAGACTTTTACAACTTCACCGGACTTGTGGGAGAGCAGAGTCAGAGAGAGAGCTCAGTCAGAGTTTAATTGGGTGGGGCTTGAAACCTCCAGTCTTAAGGCTCCAGTAAAGCCGAACCTCTGCTTAAGGTAATTGTTGTCGAGAGAAGAAGTCTTGGCAGTGTTCCATCCAGGGCGGAATATGAGTCTGCGTCGCCCCCGGTGGCGATGATGTCGAGGTTGTGTCTGTGTGTGTATTGTAGTGTGTGACGTGAACCTGGGTCGTGAGATCATCAGGACCCGTAAGGACGTGATGGGGTACATTTTTAGATAGACAGAAAAAACTCTTAATAACAAGTTGCCCTACCGTAAAACCGATCTCGGGACTTCGTGCGTCAAATCTGGACACCTACTATCCTCGGCCAGAGTCGATTTTGGTTAATGATAGTTAATTAATCATGATTAATTATCATTATCTATTAATTACCATGTCCATTACAACTCGGTTCCTCCAAAACCTGCGCTGTCGCTAATATTAAAAGTAGTTTGCTTACAAAGTATTACTTATGAAATGAGATTAAGTAGGCTTTTACCTACGTAGAAGTAACACGTCATGACAAACACCAACGCCCACTCTCCAAATCTAATTGGTGTATGAAATCGATAGGTGGTCTTCTGATATCGACTGGAGCCCAATACCGGCTGAATATCGATCATCACCCACCACATAGGACAGAAAGACATTTCTCGAAACAAATTAGACTTCGCCATGCCAGAAATGCAGCTGTAACTCCCTGTCCAGGTCACTTATGACTATCTGCCTCCCTACCTGGCATCTCGTAAGAAGCAAACATTGGCTCGCCTCGCACGGTTTCACCGCTTCACCTATTCCTGCCGCAATAATGACCGTTTCTCGTCTTTCAGTCCGGAAGGTAAGCCAGCATAGCTGCACATCAGGCCTAACAGACCGGCGATAAGGCGTACCTACAACATTTATGGTGACAATGGACTATAGACAACGGTAGTCTATTACTATCCAGAGAACCGTGTAATTCTTCGTTCTTGTCTTATCCCATAAACAATTAACTTAGCGAATTAAACAAAATTATATTATTTTAAAGAAGAAGTCTCAACTCTGTTTTTATTTCTTTTTTTGTCTGATACGCGATTACTTTGTCTATCTAAAACGGATTTTGATTATTTTTGTTATCTAAGATAGGTAATGCTTCAAAGGTATTTCCGTACCAATTTTATTGAACTCGGTTCAACGCTTCTTGAAATATCAAAAAAATATGAATTGGACTCGCACAAAGGGTCCCGTACTATTGTCGTTAAAAACGGTAAAAAAATCATTTGTTGTATGAGAGCAATCTTAACATAATTATTATAATCTGTTTTTAGTTTTTGTAGTTATAAAGCAACAGAAATGCATCATCTGTGTAAATTTCATCTGTCTGACTGACAGGCGAACAGCAGAGTCCTGGTAATAGGATTCTGTTTTTAACTTTTGCGCACAGAACGCTTCGTTTTCGAAGTCGCTATTTCAGTTTTACTGGATTTAAATTTTGTTTAATGGCATCATAGCCGAAGATGGAAGTCGAATAAATTTAATCACGAGATTGTGTGCAATGATGCGCAGAGAAAACAGGAACTCGCAATCCAATTAGTGATCGTAGTATTTTATATTATGATTATTTTTTTTAAATAGCAGTCTATTTATTATTTTATTTTTTATTTGCTTTTTTAAACGAATAGTTGTAATGTTGCTATTTATTAGGCACGTTATACCGTCTAATAGACTTCTTGTAAATATTTCTTTAATATTAGAATCTTGCTTCTGATAGTGGACTATTTATAACTCAGGAGCGGCTGGACCGATTAGTTAAAAATTGGTGAGAAGATAGCTTAGAATCAGGAAACGGTTGATCCTGTTGCGTTCTTGTGAAATTTTGTGAGTTCTGAGAATCGATATCGGCATGGCGGCGGTACGATGTTCTTTCTGTTTTCTTTTTCTATATTTTAATAATAATAAGTATACATAGCACACATTTTTTGAACGTCAAAACTTAAGACGTAGTTAATAATGTCCAAAAAAGAAATATAAGATTATAAAGATTTTAAAAAAATATGACTTATACAAATTCATTTATATGGCAAAATGGAGTTTGCCGGGTCAGTTGGGTTAGTTTATAGGGTTTGTCATCATAGTGTCTATAGGCGACGGTTGTATCTTACCACCAAGACAGCATTGCTTGTTCGCTACCATAACACATCACCCAATTCATTCGACGGTTATTTATATGATACAAATGTTTGTATATTCTCAACAGCGCAGGTGTTCTTAGATATGTGACATGAAAAATAAACGCGGCGGCTTCGAGGATGTGTTGATGTGTTGTCAAATAACTCATTTCTAGGGTTCCATACACAAAGGTGAAAACGGAACCCTATTTCTAAGTCTCCTCCGTCTGTCCCCGTCTCCGTCTGTCCAGTCTATCTCATGAACTGCAATAGCATCATCTGTGAAACTTTCACTTTCCGTATTTCTGTTGCCGTCTTAACAACAAATACTAAAAAGAGTATAATAAACATATTATTATATAGTTTTATAAATAAACCAATTTTAATATTTAAATGGGGCCTAAATGAGTGAATAAGATGATTCAAGTAATCGAATTTTTTAATCTATTTACTAGAAATATTGTAATAATGCGTGCTGAATAAAATATTTAAACACAGAGATACGCCATGTGGATCATGATCGCGTATTTTATTTATTGATATATTACATTTTAGCATTACAATGCAACTTCTATATAATTACTGTACTTGCAGGAAGGCATTTAACATAAATTTTCCTTATATACTTAATTATATACACAACAAAGATATTATGTAAGCAAACAGGATCTAACAAAGTTGTTCGCTTGCAAAGAGTACTAGGTAGCACTGTATAAGGAAATACGAAGCTTATTCCTATTTACTTAATCATTTCCTACTCCTTGAAATCTATACGAATGTATGAAGAATTTGCTTGTTTGGTTTTAAGCGCTAGTCTCAGAACTAGCAGTTCCTAATAGCTCGAATTGAATAATTATTTTTGTGTTAAATAGCCCATTTATTGGCTATACAAGATTAAACTTATAGGAGTGCAATGCGATAAAATTCACATCGGACTCAAGCACGAAGGGTTCCGTACCATTATTTGTTAAAACCGCAAAAAATCACGTTTGTTGTATAGGAGCATGTTCTTAGTATTTGATGTTTTAGCGGCAACAAAAACACATTAAAAAATCAACTTTCCATTTATCACTGATCATGAGATACAGATTGTGAGAGACAGACGGATGGACTTTGGGTACGAAACTCTAAAGAGGTTGCAAAAACGGGAAATTATTCTTTTTTTTGAGAACTTTCTTTGCGGGCGCTGTGTTTTTTAATAGATAGCTTGTCAATAATATGCTAGACCACAATTTGACAGATAAAATCCCATAAACATTGTTTTTTTTATGGGGTAAAAGTGCAAACAAGAGACGGCTCTCGTAATAGTAAGAGACAATCGCGTCCTAAAGACACCATAGATTTTGTAGGTGCATCACTGTCCTGCCGGGATCTTAGGCCTGATGTGCAAGTCTACCGGCTACTCTACCCTCCGAATACGACATTCCACCCACCGCATTACCCAATTCTGCCGCGGTAGTAACAGTGCTCGCGACAGTTGTGTTATATTCTGGTGTAATAGGCAGTCGATAACTTCACTAAGAAATTTAATGTCTAGTTTAGGCCTCTATTTGTCTAGTGGTAGGGTACTATAATATAATTAAGTACGCAGATTTAACATATTTCGTGGTTATGACTGACTTGTATTTTGTTATTTTTTTATGGGGTGACACAGAGAACTTTTTTTTCCACCCAGAAACCCATCTACTTATTTCACTTCCGACATATTAAAATATTTATATATTCATATGCTGGAAGTGATGAAAAAATTTGACTCGCAAAAACAACTTGAACTCATGCATAATCAAAATAATTTATTTTCAGAACTCAGTTTCGTGGAATTAATCTTCTAATGTTTTTTGAACTGTTATTATAACCAGTGTTCTAGGTTACCGTAATTAACTAGCTTTCCGCACGTGGCTTCGCTCGCTCGCGCAGAAAAATAATGTAAGATATATTACAAAAAAATGTCATGAGAGTAAGGAAGTAAACGAGTTTTACTGTTTATTAATTAACATTTAAAAATATTAGACACATAAAATTTGTCTAATTTTCCATTGAGAACATTTTCGAAAATAATTAGTCACCATCATCTACTTAGATGTGATCCGGAATTGTTCGATTGGCGAAACGAAAATAAATAGGTAACTTATAATAAAAAAACACTGAGTGGTAATTCCATCGCCATATCGAGCACAAATCGAATCTCAAACAACGTTATGTTATTCAGATGAACTGATAAAACTTATAAGTACAAGTTGACCTACCCAAAATCGAACCGGGGTCCTTGTGCATTAGAAATGGAGATCGATTCCATGCGACCACCAAAACGATAACCTTTTTTTATAATACCATAATTCCTGTATACGCGAAACTGTGGGCAGTGATTAATTATTCACTTTGCAAAAACACTTGTTTTGGGGTTAAAAAAGTAATAGTATAATAGTATAAGGGTTTGTACGTCAAACACGAAGCCAGGGAGTTCGTAAACCTCCTTACTGACGTCACTATTTAATCGTTAGATAATTGGCTGCTATTAATAAAATACACCCTTTATAGGCTATTACTTTTTTCGAACTTTCATATTTTCTCTATCACTCGCTGAATGTATTTATAGAGAAAATATGAAAGAATTTTTTTTTAGATTCATGAGGTAATAATCTGTCTCTTTTTCAGATTAATAATGGTAATGTTGATGAGGTAGTTCATGTTAGGATTTGTGTCTCGATGAGTTTTTCTAACTTGAGTACATTTTCTGAGTGCCTTTACGGTAAAGGAAAATATCGTGAGAAAATTCAGGTTCAACCTATTCCAGGATTGGGCCCTTTTCCCTTGTGTAAAAACTGGTGCCCTTGTCAAGTTTTAAATTAGGTAGCCGACACCTATGTCATCTGATATGAACTGGGAGAAGGCAATTAAGATGAAGAAGAAGGCTTTATGATGAAATAATCTCCACATGATTTATCGGACTCGGAAATCTAACTTTATTAGTGTCCACCGCAATATCTATGTCAGTAAATCAAAAATACTGAACACTGATTATTGACATTTTGCCAGCGATAAAGGCAAGCTCTAGTTTTTTGCCCGCGGCTTCGCTTGCGCGAATTGTAATAGGTTACAAAACAGCCTATGTATAATCCCGATGTATAAGTGAAATTGTTATTATAAGTGTAATTTCGTGAAAATCCGATCAGTAGTTTTTGCGTGAAAGAGTTACAAATACGCACTTAAAACTTTCGCATTTATAATATAACTATAAAAAGTACAATAAAGCTGCAGTACTATCAAGATGTGTAAGGAATTTCAAATGTTTGGATGTGAAATAATAACAAATACAGACAAACACACACACATACATAAACTTTCGCTTTTATAAACGTATCGGCTTTCATTGGTGACGTCAGCGGGTTTTATTGCCAAACATCCATACCAGGGGTTCATTAACGTGATGGCTTGTAACTAGATAAGGTATAATAACAGTGGGCGTTACGAACGTATTGAGAGACTTATATATAGGCTAAAGTAGACAAAACATTCCAATAGGGAGAGAGGTACGTGAGAATTTTTAACTCAATTAGTTTGAGATGTTAGTCCGATTTACTTTACATTTCGATTTGTTTTATTTTTGTACTGACTATACTATAACATTCAAAAGGCAGATATTTTTTCGACTTATAGTTATTGCGTAAAAATATACCCTCCTTTTAATGTAGTCGGTTAAAAAGTTTATGTTCTTCTTCAAGATAAACTCTATCTCTGTGTCAAATTTCATTTAAATCGGTTACGTGGTTTAGCCGTGAAAGTGTAACAGAGTTATATTCTACATTATTTATTATATTATACATCATCAGTGATAATTTCAACTGCAAGCTATTATGGAGATACAGCCTGGTTACAGACAAACAAACGAACAGCTGAGTTTTTATAATAGGGCTTGATTTTTTTTCACCATTTGCGAATGGGACCTTAAGAATAAAGCTCAAAAATAACGCTATGACATTGATAAAGTCTACTTTATTTCAATGTCCTGTGTAACAAATGTAAAACGTGTCCGCCTTGCGTCGGCGTGTTCCGGGGATTGATCGACTTATCGACAATGATGATATTGACCTTGTCTAGAACTAAGGCAATAACAGATTTATTAACACCACACGTAAAAGTGCCTTCACGCTACCCCCGATACGACGTTTATCGTTACTATAAATCAAACTGATAATTAATGATTTATATATACTGTCAATTATTTACTTTTAACGGGCATATCACTCGTTTAAAAAATGAAAGTAAAAAAGCATCATTAAAAAACATGTTTAATCTAAATAATAAATAAAATTGGAGTGTCTGTATGTAATATTAAAATTAGATAGTTACCGCTTTTTACTAAATGCAAATGTACCTATGTTTAAAAGGCACAAAATAACATTGTTTAGATTTTTTGTCCGTCTGTCTATCTGTTATATTAACCGCTTTTTAATAAATGCAACAACAAACAGACCGACAAAAAATATTGTTTTTGTTTATGTAAGGTACATTAGTATACATATGCAATAAGTAAAAAGTCATTATTTTAATGTTGCATACAGACGCCTCAATTTTATTTATTAATTGTAAAGATTAACATTTAAAAAGTACCTACCTCTGTGTTTTTTAGACGTGCGAAATGAAAGCAACTAAGGCTAATTGAGAAGGTTAATAAGGATAGGATAATAGACCCTGACCCTGACAGACTGCTGAGACTGTTCACATACATGTAAACCAGTATTATAATATATTCTAGGAATATACAAAGTAATAAACACTGTCACTGTGTTCGACGTGGTTTGTTCATTCTGTTTGGTTATAGTTCTCTTTTACATCTTCCATTCTCTATTAATATGTCAGAAAAAGACACATTTTTGATATATATTAAAATGATTTTGCGTCTTTTCGTAAAACTTAAATTTCAACCGTAAAAAACTTATCTGAAAAGTAATAAATTATTATAATATTAAAACAGCTTAATTCTTAAAGCACGATATTAATATCTAAAAGAATATTTGGAATTAAAGATTAATACATGACACTTACAAAGGAACTTAACATTATTTTAACATTTAAATTAAAATATTATTATTTTAACTTTTAAATTAAAATAAAATTATTTTACCTTTTAAAATAAAACAATATTATTTGAACTTTTAAATTAATCTAATTTTATAATTTTTGAGGGTTTATAATCTCTTCATTTTTAACACTAGTGATTCACCACCACTACTTAAAACTGCTTTCCTTTACCGTAAGAACACTCAGAATATATACCTACTTAATTAGAAAAAATCATTGGTACAAGGCAAGGTTTGAACCTAAACTATCGGAATAGAAGTCGGAAGCGCTCGTCACTAGTCCGCCATTGTTATAGTCAATACTTTAAATAATCTTAGTAATTTTAAAACCTCACCAGATCGCTGCACATATAAATCTGGCCCGGGTCAATATTCAAGGACGTATCCGTAATTGCGGCTTTTTTGTGTTATTTACGAAAATTTTGAACTAATTTTAAAAATGTGTTTTGTGTTGAAACATTTAAACATTTTTGTGTATTCTTTGGCAAAGCATATAAATTTCATGGGAATTGGTTCAGAACTTTTCGAAATATGAAAAAAAACAACAATATCCATTTGTCTAGTCGACATAATACTGAAGTTGAAGTCGTTTTTTGTAGTTTTTGCGTTTAATTATTATGTACGTATTAATTGTGCACTACTTTAACAAGTCCGTAGACGAAATTCGCTTCCAATAGGTCAAAGTTATATATGAATCAGACCATAAGAAACCTTTACGCCAAATACCTTACAAGGTAGGCAGAGAGTATCGATTGTCAATTGTCACGATTTCTACACACTTGCCTCGTTTCCTCCACATTGATTACTCTTTTCATAATAACTTGCCGGTCTCGGAGTCATATATGTTAATCATATAGGTAACCTATAATGAAACCAATACAGTTCGAAACTGTAAACAACTTATCAGACATTAAGTATTCGAAACAGAATAAAATATTGAAACGGCTATCACAAGTCGAAAACAACCATTAATACGAGGACTTTTAAATTATTCATCCTCTGGGAGCGCGGTGTGGAAGTGTGAACATAATGATAGGGCAATCAATTGGTCCTTCGAGCCGATATTTATGTCGTTATCGCGTCGTTTAAAATTTAAATAACCAATTACTAGTCGGGCTCACTAATAAAACACTATATTATTTATAATGGCTTTAGGTTAAACTCATTAATATCTTCCGCAATTTTAACTTAACCATGAGCCTGCGTATTTTTTACCAGAAGCAAGCAACTTTCAAAAAACCTATAAACCATCCTGATTCATGTATATTATTTTATTTGTACCCATGTTACAGGATTACAAAAATACATACAACCATCGACATCTGGTGGTCACCAAAATCTTTAAACCACATGAGACCAAAGAACACTCGATATGTTATGAATAATCGAACAACAAAAAAATAATTTATTGAACATTGACACATGTTAGACTTGAAAATAACTTTAAATTATTGGAAGTAACCAAATTATAACTTGTTATTACACTCCGTGTTTTAATGTGATCTTATACTCGCTCAGAAAACTTTCCTAATATCGACTGTCACTCTCTTCATTAAAACTATTTAACGTCCCATCGTTACGATCGAAAAAAGGACAAACAAACACACTTTTGCATGTAATTTAGTTAGAAAATAAATATAGATAGCCTATTAACCTAGCTAACCGCGAACCACCAAATATCATAATGGATAAATAATTAATTATACCTATTATACCATTATTCGTCTAAATATTATTTTTATTCCATATAGAATCTAACTCGATACTTATTATACTTACTGCAAGTTATAATTATATTATAATATATATTAATTGCTTAGTTATTTTCGGTTTTCTTACTATATTAGTATTGTTTTTTTCGGAAATATTTGTTTTGTCTTTTATAATACAGAACTATATATGAAGTCAAAATTAAATAAATTTAAGTAAAGTTATTAGTACAATATATTGTAAACAATTTGGCGACCCCTAGCTAGAGTATGAAGTAACTTGTAGTAGACCATGGTAAAAAAGAATGTGGTAGTCTAAACTACATTTGAATCAGGCCAACTGATCTCGGAACTTAACTCTGCCCAAGTATGTCAACACTTCTAAGCTAATACTAGGCTGACTCTTGTTGTATGTACATAGCACTTATCCTAATAATCGAAGTTAAGCGCAATATAAATGGCGTTCGTAAATTGTTAAAACAATATATTGAACCAAAATAAAGCAATTCAAAATTGAACGCCAACTAGTTTTACAAATTGTAATAAGTAAGCGTCATTGTCAGTATTTTAAATAATAAATAATACGCAATTAAAGAGAAATGAAAAGCTTGCGGCGAAGTTGACTTTAGATATTTGTCTTCAGCATATTATATTATTAGCTCGAAGCTCGTCTCATCGATCGTGTTCGTATGTAGGTTAAAAAAGATTTCTAATAACGATAAGAACACCTTCGTTTATTTTTACATTTAATATTTTTTAGGCTATCGGAAAGGACATCAGCTGACGAAATTTTAAAAAGAAAACAAAAGAATTAAAGATAGATTGGGTATAATCCTGATTGCTGGTCGGTTGTTTGGACAAATGGACTACTTTTTGTCCTGCTCTCTCTGCTATCTCGACCAATTACCCGCGTGAAAACTAAAAAAATATGACACACTGACACTAACAACAATGGTTTTGTCATACAAAAAAAAAACTATACAGCTGTAGATATATGTATAATTGCAATGCTAAGACTAATATCTAGATTTGGTTTAGTGCGAATACATTTTATTTGTCTTCAAAGAGACATTCATCTCCTTTTTTGAAGTCAGTGTTTTCACTGACTTCAAAAAAGGAGATGAATGTCTCTTTTTTGTACGGATGTGACGGGATATTTTCGACTATTACGAAACAATTTTTATAAGTTTTTTTTTATATTGTGTTGGCCATAGCATGGTCGGATTATGACAATTGTTTTTTAGTATTATGAGATTACCAAAGATTAAAAATGGAACCCTATTGTTAAGACTGTCTTTCTGTCTGTTTGTCACCAGGTTACATCTCGTGAAATTTACTGAGTCGTTTTTATTGGTACTTGGCAGTTTTTTTTTTGAACAAAAACGTATAGTGTTCTATTTAGACTGTTATGAACTTTATTTACTGGTGGTAGAGTGCTATGCAGCAACTCGCCCGGGTAGGGATCCACTGCCTTACCTATTCCTGCCGCCATAATGACATTGTCGTGTTCCGGTCTGGAGGGTAAGGTAGCCGGTAGACTTGCAC
>DVZL01003193.1:0-14272 GCA_018236625.1 Lasaia peninsularis
CATTCCACGACCAAATAGCTCGAGTATTATCCGAGGGTGGTGTCAAAAGTCTCCGAAACCGACGTATTTTTATGAAGAGATTAATGAATGTGGAGGGAGTTTGCAGGGATCGTGACACTTCTTACTCGGTGCTCTCTATCAACCGCGCAAGGACCAGGTGTGAAGAAATGTATGATGTATCTCATAGCAAGTTTTCTTATGAGGGACCTCGTGCGTCAAAGTCGGACACCAACTACACTCGATTACAGAGAAGGAAACAAAACTTACATCGGAAAACTAAACCTTAAATTGCAAAAAAAAAACGAATCTATACCAGCACTCTGAAAGCAATCCCCCAGAGCTACGAAACGAGCGAGCACTATTAGAAGTGGCACAAATATTATATTCCACAAGGGACGTGCCTCGGAGCAAACCCACAGGCTAACACAGGGTTAATAAGAGCGGTAACACATCGTGTGACTGTGACATGTGTGACCTGCTTTGGTCATATGCACCCGTTTGTATCTAGCTGGTATTGATTTAATCCCATTATAGAGAACATAATATGTACATCATTCTTCATTATGATTATCTCCGTGCGCTTATTATCATCATTTGCCGCACATTCTTATGCAAAACAATACATCATCATCAGCAGCCTATTTTAGTCCACAACTGAACATTTGCGGAGGCAGGGTGCGCGCTAAGTCCCAATCTTCTTTAAGTCTTTATGCAAGTATTTAACTTTGTGAATTTAATTGATTATGTAATTGGTACTAGAGTGTTGGCTTGGATTTTAAGTGCTTTACTTCGTTTTGTGAAAAAAATATCTATAAAGATATCTCATATCTAAAAAGACTAAATTTTTCGAAATAATTGTGTTATTCGGTAAAAAATATTCCTTTAAGTATAACGGTTTATTTATTTTCTTTCTCTTATTTTCTTTTTTGTCTCTATTTTTTTTTGCGTTTTGAGTTGAATTTTTTGTGAAGTTTGTACCATTTCTACTAAAATTCGTAACATTAAACGTAATGCCGAAACTTAAGCCATCAAAAGTTCATACAACCATTATAAATTACCCAACGTAATTAGCATTCAAACAGAAACTCCGTCAGCTGTAATAAATCCTCGTGCACTACATATTCGTACCTAATTTGCTGCACAAACATATTCACGTCTAGCCATGACCCACATCCGACCAAGGGAAAACGGGTAGACGATTTAAAAACACCCTTTGTTTGATCCGCGCCGCAACTTTTCTAAGAACGCGGTTGTGAAAAACATTCTGAGCTCTACTCTCTTTAGAAAAATACTTTATATAACGTTAAAGTAAAAGATTTGGAAACGTTTGAAGAAGTTATTGTTAGATTTCTAGCTTAGATATCAAATACTAGCTAACCCGGCGAACTTAGAATCGTGTTTTTTTTCAGTACCGTACTAAGAAAATGTAACCCTTCCAGTAGGTACTTAATAAAATAATTAGCATCAATTTAACATTTTTTAAATATTTACTATTGTTTCACATATATTACTAGCCCGCAGCACGGTCAGCACGGCAATCATAAAATTCCTTCAATCAAAAATATTAATACGGGCGTATTTTTTCATGTTTTCTATAAGTTACTTTGTTTAAAAAATCATATTCTTAAGAAAACGTAGATAAATTATACCGCAGATAAGATTGACCTCCTCCGCACTGTCGAGGTGTTGACATACCCGCCTAACGTCACCGTCTGACCGACTCGGGCCTCGCAGTAAGTCCCGAGTTCGATTTCCGAAAGGGATCGGACGGCGTTTGTTTGATGAACATACATGTCTGTATTTCTGAAGGCAGGTGTTAATTAAACTCTTCTTGTGTATATTTAAGTATTATATATATTAATAACAACCATAACACAAGCATATAATTTGCCTATTTGAAGTAACATAAATTTGTAGAATTTGTCTTGAAATATTTATTTATGTGTACAAAACGTGTTGCTAAAATAAAACCTAAACTCCCCATTCGTTTAACCGTGACTTACTTTAAGCCAAGGGAAAACCGAAGAAGACTTAAAAATAAAAACTCCCTTGCTTTGTTCCGCGCCTCAACTTTTCCAAGAGCGCAGTAGTTCCACTTAGATGCCAATGAAAAGCGTTCAAAGATCCACTTCCTCTACAAATAAAAACTTAAGAACTTTGCACAGAATCAAATAAAAGAATTGGAAACGTTTAAAGATGTTGTTTACCTTCATTAGCTAGCTTTTTGACGCGGTTTCGTGTTTTTTTTTAAGATTAATAGGTACTAACTTTCCACCCGCGGACTCGGCAGCGTGAATTATCAAAGGGCAGTATTTTTTCCGTCTTATAACTATAACACATATCCTCTCTTCAATGTAGTCAGTTAGAAAGGAGCCTAACTTTTATTTCCATGTGTCATCCGAATCTGTCCAGTAGTTTTTTTTGCGAAAGAGTAACAAAACATACATCCATACTCACAAACTTTTGCATTTATAATATTAGTAGGATTCTCGAGACTGGACTTCTAAATTGCAGTCGCATCTATGTTCCCTTCTTCCCAATCTTCGTCGAGGTTCTGATCTTTTCTCGCAAACGGTAGTTTTTAAACAACCTTTTTGTCCAGTGACCCGTTTAGGTGACAGAAGAGTCGTGGTGTTCTTGCGGTTAGCGCATCCCACTTCCATTCGGGTAGTCTATGTTACACAAAAGAGTTTTTCTGAATTTAAGTACATGAAACAGCAGTGAAGTAATTTAAGCAAGAAGTGAAGGAAAACATCGTGAGGAAACCAGGATTGAGCCAGGTTTCCATACTTAAACTGACGTCCTTATCAAATCTCGTACACGAGGTAGCTGACCCCAATATGAAAAAGAAAGATTCTTTCAATAATATTATAAGTAAACTGAAACCCTTAAGCTACTTAAATCGGATTATTTAGGATGTTAAGTAAAATATTGATATGAAAATAATCTTTTGAATAAGAAAAACACAAACGCTTTTACGCTTTAACGTATCAATTGTATTAAAGTTTTTATTAGGCTTTTGTGGAATAATGTTAAATGAAAGACATTTTTATAGATACTTTTTTAAGCATTCCTAATTTTTTAAGTTCTTATTAAGTATTATTGTTTTCCGAGATATTAATGAGAATCAAAGTTTAAGTATATTCATATTTAACTACACTAATACATTAGGCTATACCTTTAAACATATAGAGATATATATATAGAGTTTAATAAATAAGTTATACAAGTTTAAATATAATTGAAAGATTGGCAAAACAGATATACAATGCGAATGTGGGTGAATATAGGTACCCGAGGGGACCTAAGTTGACATTCCACGACCAAATTGCTTGTGTGCTATCCGAGGGTTATGTCAAGAGTCTCCGAGACCGGCGTGTTTGTATGTAGAAAGTGATAGGCACTCTTCGCCTAATCGTCAAGGAACTTGGCGTGAAGTTTTGAACTTTGTCTATCTGCCTGTATATCTGTTTGTACCCGCTAATCTTTGAAATGGCTGGACCGATTTTGACGGAAATTTCACTGGCAGATAGCTAACTTAATAAGGAACGGCTTAGGCTACTTTACGTTTTAGAATTTTTATTTATAAAATAAATAAAAACACGGACGTAGTCGTGGCAAACAGCTAGTTTGAATATAATATAAAATGATTACTGATCAAACATCGAACCGTTATTTGTAATGCAGGTCGTCAACTGATAAAAACGTAAGACAAATTCTTTGAACGATATGTGCAATATGAATTATTATTGCTTGGATGTGTACTTAAACAGATAAAAATACAATTTTGTAATATGAAATACTAGCGACCCGCCCCGGCTTCGCGGGGGTATACTATACATGATACATATACATAAAAACCTTTTACTTTAATCACTCCATCTATTTAAAAAAAATGCTTAGTTTTAAAGATTTAAGCATACATAGGTGAGAAAGTGACTTTGTTTTATAATATGTAGGTAGTGAAACTTCAACCGAAACACCTTGTTATAAAGGGATTAATTGTTCTTCTTCTTTGTATTTTCTTTCTAATTATATTTAGAACATAAGAAAAAAGACAAGCCCGCTGAGATTCTTTCTTCGGATCTTTTCAGTGAGTGGCCGCGTTACGATCAGGTGGTAAATTTTAGAATCATATAGACACGTCATAAGAACCGTTTGTACGGTCTATGAGAAAAAAATCTATTCTAACATAGATTGTTGAGCATAGAGAATAGGTATTTTGATATTCTTAACTTTGATCTACAAAATGTTTTATTGTTGGCAGGAATAGACGTATTGCCCGTTTTTCCCCGTGTTGGTCCGGGTCCTTTGTGTAGAAAAAACCATCTGCCTCCCTACCAGGCAACACGTAAGTGGTGAGCATAGGTTAATTGGGAACTGTGCAGGAAGTCGCCCGAGTAGGGAATCACCGCCTTTCCTACTCCTGTCGCAGTAACGACATTGTCGTGTTCCGTTTCGTAGGGTAGGATAGTCGCACTCGCACATACGGCCTTACAGGCTGACCACAGATAATGACGAACCTACAACATCTATGGTGTCTACAAGCCACGGTTGTCTCCCATCAGGAGACCAGTGTGCTAATTCGGTGTCTTATCCCATAAAAAAATTCTCCTAACCACCTTTAATAAAAATTAATAAAACTACTTTTCATTCAGCTTTTATTAAAACAACAAACAAAGCTTGAAGTTTCTTATGAAAAATAAAGTAGAAATAGGTATATTAGTTTTCCCTCTAAACGAGAAGTTACCGGTGGTTTTTAAAACTTTTCTCTTTCAGGAAATTTTAAATATGAGAACCTTTCAGTTTGCAAGATACACTTAGTATATTAATAAATTATTGTTCGTAAAAAGTAAAGTACCTTCACGTCTATTATCCCCGAAAAGATAGGCAGAGGTGTTCTGGTATATCCACGACTCGTAAGTCCAGTAGGTATACTAGAACGCCCACGATTAGCCAAGGTACTAGGGCCCATGATGTGATAGGTGGCAAGTATATCGCCACTTCGAGCATATTCCAATCCCGGGCAATGTAACGCTTACTCAGACTAATCTGAATGTTGCCCGACCTGGGACCTTACACAGCTAATGGTCTTAACAAGTGACAGCCATACCGTTACATCTTAGATCATATTTTGAAACGTAATGTTGAACTCTTAATAATATAAAACTCTTAATATCTATGCACGTATTATCTAAAAATCATGTATTTTTAATTAGGTAAGGGTTTTTAAACAAAATAAAATAACTTCAGCCGCATATAAACCAGCGAAGCCGTGAATACTTTTCATATCTTACATCACTGTATAATTGTACAATATCACGTTTCTGTTACTTTGTTAATAGTTCCGTTCATATATTAACGCCTATGTGGGCGTTAATAATATTGATAAATCATAACTAGTATCCATCTATCAGTCCATTAAAGTACAAAAAACTACTTAAAGTGTCAGCGACAGCGAATAAAAGAGCCTTAAGTGACCATTTGTTTCGACTCAAAACGGGACAACATTTAGTTGTCAATTAGCCCGTATTAATGTTGGTAGATACCGAAATTCAAGAAGTAAAAAAAAAGTAATTACAATAAGAACTATTATATGTATATATATTCTATATTATTTTGTACCAGTAATAAGAGCGTATGCGTCTAACAGACGATCGCATATACCGCGAAACACTTCACTGTCAATATAGTCGCCACGTCTATTACAACATTTTGTAACACGGAACATTTCTGCATCCCGGAGTTATCTTTGGGCATACCGGGAAAAGTAATCGCAAGGGACAGTCCCGTCCGAAACTGTACGTCTGGGCACTTGATTCATGCCCCGTTTTACGATGATCTACACAGTAACATTACTGCTTACACTCTCATGTAAACATCATTTTGTTATCGTTAAAAACACGTAAAATTTTATGTCGCTATGAACTCACGATACATCTTGAGCTCGATCTCAGAATCACACTTACTTTATCGGGAAATTACGTACATTCGCGTTAAGAAGGCAGTGTTTCATCATATTAAGACACAATCGTGTAATTTGAAAGCCTTTTTAAAAGGTTTTTTTAACTTGCAAGGTATGTATGTAATATGTAATATGTAATATATATTATGTATGTTCGGGTGGAATTTTAGAACTCAATTTTGAAGTAGATATCTTCAACCGATTGAGCTGTAATTTTGTATACACGTTTAGTTTGAATGACAATGCTCGATAAGGTACGTGACGTGACGTCATTCTAAATCGAATATGTCGGACCAACCAAGATGGCGGAACATAATAGTTATTTTCAAATTCTTTCTACAATATGGGTATCAAATGAAAGGGCTCGTTAAGAACAACTCGAAAATTAAAAGTTTTTTCTAATTATTTTTTTTTAACTTCATATAATAAGGCAACAAATAAGCTCACGGGTCTCTTGGTGATAAGAGACAACTGTGGCCTTTAGACACCATAGATTTTTTAGGTGCTTCGCTGTCCCGTGGCCGGGATCTTAGGCCTGACATGCCTTTAATCTAAAGTGATTTGATTGGTAAATGGGCGGGTGCGTTCTTAAAGCGAACTTACTGTCACAGAATGCCGTTATATTTAGATCTTTATACACTTAACTTCTTTACACTTTTCTCTTAATTTCACACTAGGTGTTACCCGCTATACTCGCGAATTGAAGTTATTTAGTGCTGGTACTTACAACATATAATAACAGTTTGCGCTGCGTTATTTCTTATTCACGCCCCTGGAGGTTTAATTTAGGAGTTTGTGTGCATTTGCGCTTTCATCAGTCACTTGCTTTTGCCTTTTATGTATTCTGTTTTTAGAAATCATTATTACAGCGGCACTAGAAATACATCATTTGCGAAAATTTCAACTTTATAGCAATCACTGTTCATGAGACACAGCATTGTGACAGACTGACAGACGGACACCGGAGTGTCAGTACCTAATAGAGTTCGAAACCCTAAAAAAGGAAAGTCAGACGGTGAGACTGATTTTCGTCATCAAAATCAGAAGATATAAAACATAGCTTACAGCTATTTAGTATATTTATGTAGTACATTTAGTTTATAAACGTAACAGATAACCATAAAATCCAATGTAAAAAGTTTTTATATTTATTCCAGTTTACTTACAAAAATGGAAACTTTTAATGAACTTTTGTCGTTTAAGGATATTTTTGTGGGATATTTTGCCTTTTATGTCCTTTCGAAACTTGTTATTGAAGGTTTTGTTTTTGTAGATTTAAAGAATAAATTTATTTCAAAACACAGTAATGTTCGTAACAAACAAAGAAAAAAATATTTAAAATCTACCATCATGAGAATATTTGTTTCTTATAAACCGCGTCTCGGTAAGCGTAGCTTTGGGCGCCGAAAGGAAGACGTGGGGGGAATACATTGCCACGCACGATTTCTTTGAGCGTGTCTTTGAGATGGAGTTTCATTAAAGCCGGGTATCGATTAAATCAAGGTACGGAAATCGCCCATATATACTCAATCGATTCTTCCAGAAAATTCCCTTCTAGAATGTCTTCTTGACAAAGTAAACAAATATGAACGCGATCATTCATTTATACGTGAGACATGTCATATTTTTAAATGACATGTATTATTAGTTTGTTCGCGGTTAATTCTTTGTAAACTTGCGTAGCGTACTTTTTCGAGAATATTCTTTTCGTAACATTATTAGGAACAGAATTGTATTAATACGAGTAAGTAAATTATTGGATTAGATTACGGTACAGCGTCAATATTCTCTTTTTAACTAACTGCTTGTTAGATTGATGAATTTTATCATACTCTCTGTCCCGGCGAACTTCGTACCACCCTTTCTTAGAGGTATGAAATTTGTATGTTGACCATACATATATATAATCAGACCTACCTGATATGCACACAAAATTCGACGAGAAAACGGAACGGAAAGCAATAAAAAGTATCATATATCCGTCTCCTGATTCTAAGCTACCTCCCCACTAACTTTTAGTCAAATCGTTTCAACATTTCTTGAGTTATAAATAGTGTAAAAGGAACACAACCTTTGTACAGCTACGGGCATTCGATAACACAATCAAGACGAGAGATGTGTGGCCATCTTGTGGTTTAACCAAAAATGTGATACACAAAATGCGATCATATTTCATCCACTACACACAAGCTGACGAATAATATCATACATTATTACACATTAAAGGAGATCACTTTTAAAAAACATGAAATAGAAATATTACTAAATACCACGTGTCCTTTGAGTATTTAACAACGCTTTAACAATCGCATATGCCGGCGTATTCGTGTGAAGAGAGTAATGTGGAGGAAGCTATGCAAGTATGTAGGAATCATGATACTTGTCACTCGATACTCTCTGTCTACCCTGCAAAGGACTTGGCTTGAAGACATGTATGTGTAGAACTGCTTAAGTCCGTTTGAATGCATGTCACTTTATCACTTATTATTCTAATGACAAAGCCTTTTTACTCACAGAAAAATGGAAAGACAGCTAAAAATGTTAAGATTTTTTTTGGCACAGACAAGCACATGATCAAGTAACACACCCAATGTAAAAAGCTCCTCTTATCACAGATATTACAATCACAACAAATGACCTGCCAATATATTGTTAGCTTTTACAAAAATTAAAAAGGCCAAAAAACTGAATCGGCGCGATTTAAGGTTAAAGAAAAGATATAAACGTAACCCTATTATAAAGACGCTTATGTCCGTCTGTTTGTGTCTGTCTATGTGTCCATCTGTCCGTCACTTAGATGTATCTGATGACCGTAGTAGCTAGGCAGTTGAAATTTCCATTACTAGATGATAAAGGTATTTCTGTTGCCTCTATAACATAACAACAAATACTAAAAACCAAAATAAAGTAAGTAAATAATTAATAGGACTCCCAAACAACGAACGTGTTTGTTTTTGGTAACTAACAACTATAATGACAATAGATATATAACTCTCAGGATATCTGGTTACATATCCACATAAAAATAACTACTATATTTAAAGCTAGTTAAACAATTGTTTTTTTTTATAAACAACTATATTTCCGCCCGCGGCTTCGCCCGCGTGAATTATTTTAATAATTTTCAAAGAGCAGATTTTTTTTCGACTTATACTTATTGCATAAAACATATCCTTATTTAATTTAATAAGCCAAAATGTGTTATTCTCATGTATAAGTTATCTTACTGTAAAGTTTAATCCATATCTATCGAGTAGATTTTTCGTTAAAGAGTAACAAACATCCATACATACGTCCATCCATAGTTACAAACTTTCGCGTTAACTTGCACAATATTAGTAGGAAAAATGCAGTACAAAACCCTTTGTGCTCGAGTCCGAAATCGAATTTGGCCGGGGTTTGTAAGTTAAAAAAACATCATAGAAATAACACCCCTAGGAGTGACAGCAAAATCGAAAACCAATCATGTGGTCAAAATGGCGCGTACAAAAACTCACTAATCACGTCCATTCATCCGTATAACGTAAGGCCGGTAACGTAATTTCGGACCATTGTATAGTACACGAGTATCGAATAGTCGAGATCATTGGGAACAAGTGTCGCGCAGCAGGCGACGGTGTTCCGCCGTCAACCAGCCGTGAACGTCTAATTTGGACCGTTCTATAGTGACTGATGAACGGAAATCAATCTGGAGCGACCAATCACACATATCTTCACGCCAAGTCCCTTGCCGTGTAGGCAGAGTATCGAGTGCCAAGTGTCTCGATTCCTACGTACTTGCCTGGCTTTTACCACATTCACTACTCTTGTCACACAAACCCGCCGGTTATGACCTTTATTATGGTTTTGACTCTTCACCATTAGATAATTATTTTTTTCAATAATAACTAAGTGATATGTGTGAAACTAAAAAGTGTTTTAGTCATTTATAATATGAATATGCGCAAGTTTAACCAAACGCCAACTCTTATTATTTTATTTTGTGATAATATTATGTGTGTATTTTTTTTCATTACTATGTAATTTTGTATTCTCTCTTGTTAATAAATGATTCCTTTTTTAAGGTTAGTCTGTCTGTCTGTATCTCATTAAACTATTGCTGCTGTAACATCAAATACTAAATACAGAATGTTTTTTCTTTTGTTTTTACAAATAACGATACGGAACTCGGAACTCTCACTTGGTTGATTTTTTATCAAGAACTCCACAATTTAACTCCACCTGCTCTATTTTTGGCCGTAATTTGAAACCTACGGCAGGGTATCACCGATATTCCTTTCAAGCTAACAAAAAGATTTACTCCATCTTTTATTATTCATCTTATATTACAGTCAAGAATTGGAACTCTTTGCCGGGGAAAGTGTATATCTTGATCAATTTAAATTTATTCAAAGAGTGGATGTTTTAACTCAGTATTGTTGATTAGTTTGTGCACTACCATTTTTCTTTTGTTAAGGTTAGCTGTAAGACAGAGATAATCTCGCCTTTTGAAATCTTTATGTTTTTTTTCTTATTTGCTGTAATATATTATCTTGTGTACAATAAAGTGTTAAATAAATAACATTTTAGACATCAGCAGAAAACCCTGTCTGACAGTTTACAATTGAATAAGGCGTAATATCTGCATAGAACTAAATTCTAATGAAGCAACTAACTTATCTCTCAAAGCACGCGCTCAGCGTTAACGCGAGAATAATTTTACACTAACTTGATAACAAAGCTTCACGTACATTCTCCATAATCATTATAATGTAAGTTACTATTCAGGGTAACATAATATTATAATTATAATACAACAACACACACACATATCTTCACGGCAAGTCCCTTGCGAGGTAAGCAGAGCGTGCCAAGTGCCACAAGTTCTACATAATAGTTACATTCATGATATTTATAGATACCTAATTAGATTTCATCAAATCTACCTATGGCAAAACAAAATAAACTTCGAAGGTCACAGGGGAATGTGACCATAATTTTTTCCCGTTGGTCCGGGTTTCCCGTGTAGAATAGACCATCTGCCTATCTATCAGGCAAATCGTTATAGGCGAGCTGAAGTAAACTGGTTCACTACCGACATGACCATAAATGGTACAATGCTATGCAATGGTTCACCGCCTTATCTATGCGACCATAATGACACTGTCGTGTTCCGGTCCGAAAGATACTCTACTCTCTACTCTCCACACCGGAACACGACAATGTTTTTATGGCGGCAGGAATAGGTAGGGTGGTGGTTCCCTACCAGGGCGAGTTGCTGCACAGCACTCTAACACCAGTGGTCTTGTTGAAAATGACCCAGTTAACCAATGCTCGCCTCTTACGAGCTGCCTGGTAGGGAGGTAGATGGTCTATTCTACACAGAGGACCCGGATAAACAGGGGGACCTTTACGTCATTGCTTAACATTATCATGCATTGATTGTACATGATGGTTATGTGCCCATACATGTCCATCATGCACAATCAATACAGGGTATTACCTTATACAGGGTGTTACCTTACAAAAGCATAAGACAACGCAACACTAACAATTGTCGTATCTATGATCATTGTGTTAAATTTCATTACGCAATCGATATAGTCCTTCACCTTTACACCATCCAAGGATGTTATTCTTTACTAAAAAATGAGGAAAATTCGCTATACGAGATGTTTTAAGTCCCGTTTATATCCGACGGCAAAAATCGTTTCATCAAAGCACCGTATGTCACGGATCACTATGTACATAGTGGTGTAGTGATTAAAGAGACACCTGTTATGCGACGTGATCATGCGAACGAAGCACCTGAATTGCAAATGAAACGTCGGGTTTCGAGAACCCAATAAAGCGAAATGTACGAGCGTTCTTGGAACATGCATTAAGGGTTTCCACTTCGTATATTAATACTGAATTTTATAACCATCTTCAAATATATTAGGTGTAGTTTCAAAGTGCTATTTTCGTGAAATACAAGCGCTTAATCTGAAATTCTAAGAAAAGCCTTTTCAATTGTGTTCTTATACGCTTATTCAGCGCGTCAGATTGAATCGGTAAAGCGTTTGTTAACATTATAAAAAGTTAATTTTTAAGCATCGGTAGCCAAATGTTACGCGCTTCGGACTTACATTTCAGTAGTTCAGGTTAGAACCCGATCATGTACCAACAAGTTTTTATTACTTAACATTTTCTGAGTGATTTTACGGTGAAAGAAAATATCGTGAAGAAACTCGGGATTTGTGCCCGATAGGGCGACGGACTTGACACCTGTCAAGTAATGGAATTTAACATTGTCGACTAATTGTTTGTGTATATATACCTCTGCCTATTCTTTTGGGGTTATGTTTCGGACGATATTTTTTTTATAAAATGGTAAATGTCGCCTGTTGGTAAATTTGTGACGACCATCTCTGACTACTACCAGATAAGATTTGTTATTTCATTTCTTAAGGTTGAAAAGGTTTAATCTACGTTTTATAACGCAGCAGGACAATATAGAGTACTGACTTGGCACAAAACGAACATTTAAACATAACAAAATTTTATTCTGTAACTCTAGATCGAGTCATCGCTATTACATTGTCAAGGGAACAATACTGAATAAATAGGTCGGCAAGTAAAGCTCGGTGAAGTTGTAAAAGCCACTCGGTTAGCAACAAGTTAGTCTATATCAAAAAAGTGTCGGCAATTAGGTATTTGCCGATTTTTTTAGAAAATAAAAGACATATTTTTCTATGGAACTAAATAACTTTATTCTGTAATGTGTTGCCCATTTTGATCAATGACCTTTTGCCACCTTTCAGGCAGCATCATAATCCCACGTTCATAAAACTTCTGGTTTTTATTAGCATAAAAGTGAATCAGGTACGATTGGACATCATCATTTTTTTTTTATATTATGACAAAAGATGTCACACTTTGGTCACTCGGCAAAAATTATTGGAGCTTGATTTGGGTCTTATTGCCACATCCACCATACCTTGCACCGTCTGATTAGATACCTACATTCTGTTTCGATCTTTACAAAACTCCTTGAATGGTACAAAAAATATAGATTAGGCGACGATATTAGGGTCCCAGGGTACAAATTCAATCCTGGGCAACGTTATGTTATGATAAACTGAAAATACTCATATTACGTTATAAATATGGCTAAGATAAAAAATATTATAGATGACTGAATGAAGCTCGATATCACAACTAATGATATATTTAAAAAAAGAATAGGCATATCATGACAATGCCTAGTTCTACCTAATTACTGAACAAATCAACACTCCGTACCACAATGTGAAGTAGCCTTCAAACGAGAACCAATATTGAATGAAAACTGATTTAAATTTTAAATTAATTCAAACTTCCACGAAGCACTGCAGAGTATACGGTTAGTTTTCTATGACTAAACAATAAAACATTTGAAATTCGACTTTATTACAAAGACACAAAATATAATTTCAATCGCGAAGCTAGTCAGCATCAGTCATGCTGGTTAAGCTTATTTCCAATTCAACATTTTACAAACATTTATTAAGTAAGATGGTTTATTTATAATGCGTAATATGTATAATTAAAACGGTATTACATCATCCATCTCTTTTCTAATGTAACGGTTACAAGGCCATGCATTCATTTAAGTTTCATACTTTAACTAGCCGTGCCCGCGACTTCGTCCGCGTTTGAATTTAACCAAATAAAAGTAGCCTAAGCTATTCCTTATAACATCAGCTGTCAGCCATTAAGTCATATCAAAATTGGTCCAGCCGTTTCAGAGATTAGCGGGAATTAACATACATACACACATTTAGTTATTTTTATATTACATACATACACTCTGATTTTATATTTATTTGCATAGATTACAGTTTGTAGAGATATCAATTCGTATGCGTTATTATTTCTTAACACTTTTTGCACTATTTCTAACCTTGTAATCCAACAAAAAATAATCATAATTTAAATGAAAAAAAAACACATAGACTTTTAGATATTATTATGTACTATAATTGAAAATTAAGTTACTTAATTTGAAACAAATATTTTTAATAAATATTATTTAAAAGGGCATGCTCCGATAGTTCGGTCATGTAGAAAGAATTAAAGATTGACAAAACAGATATACAATGCGAAAGTGGATGAATATAGGTGCCCGAGGAGACCTCGGTTGACATTCCACGATCAAATAGCTCTAGTATTATCCGAGGGTGGTGTCTAAAGTTTCCGGAATCGGCGTGTTTGTATGAATAGATTAATGAAAAAAGTACCTTCACGCCTATTATCCCCGAAGAGGTAGGCAGAGGTGTGCTAGTATATCCACCACTCGTAAGTCCA
>DVZL01003194.1:0-14270 GCA_018236625.1 Lasaia peninsularis
TATGTGTATAAATACCATTTCTGATGATAAAATTCAGGTTTTAAAGCATTTTATACTTTGCCAAATTAAGGGTTAAATTTTTATGTTAACCAACTTCAAATAGAGAGGGTTTTTCAATTTGTGATTTATTACGCAATTATTCCGATAATTCTTATAGTTTTCGTTTTATGAGATACTTATTTTAGAAGTCAAAACATGAGAATCGGTGCGGTACTTTTTGAGATATGAATAAAAAAGTCATTTACATTGACGACATCATAATGAAGTTTAAGTCGTTTTTTGCAGTTTTTTGCTTTTAAATATTTATTACATGGAAATATTTTAAAAATAATTCCAGTTTATGGCTTAAAGAAACATTTAGTATCGACAAATACAAGAAATAATTTACATGAAGTCTAACGATTCTCGACTTTTTTATTTAATACTAATTGTGCCGGCGACTTCGTCCGCGTTTTTATTTAATTAGGTACTAGCTGGAGATTTCGTCCGCGTTTTTATTTAATTAGGTACTAGCTGGAGACTTCATACGCGTAGATTTCGCTTTCGCAAAAAGTACCCTACGTGTATAACAACTAACTATAGCACTACAAAGTCGTTCTACTGACGCATTTCCAACCTGTGCTGAATCCAGTGATGGATTTACGTATAGGCCCGTGAGGCCCGGGCCTAGGGCGGCACGATTTCGAGGGCGGCAAAATTTTCAAAACGTTAACATTTCAGAGCTAAAATGTATACTATTTTTTTTTAAAATCACCACTGATTTTATAATATATCTATTTTAATAAAAAAAAATATTTTGATAAAATTATGAATCAGAATCTATATAATTTTGTTCGTAAAAAAGGGCAGCGTATCAGACCGGGCCTAGGGCGGCAGTAAGCCTAAATCCACCACTGGGTCTGAACCCCATTTAATATCAGTTCAATATGATATCAGAGCTCTTTGTTTTAAATTGGTACCTAATACGTGATTGACATATATTAAATAAACCACTAAATGTTAAGTGAAGGGCATCAAAATATATTTCTGAAATTTATTTATTCTTGTATCGATTTAAGTATTTCAGTGTATTTGTTAGTATAGTTGTGTAACACCCATAACTCAAGCATTTAATTTGCTTACTTTGGGGTTAGAACAATTTGTGTACTTTGTCCAGTAAAATTTATTTATTATTATTTATTATAGACATTGTAGGTGTGTCGCTGTCATATCGCTGAAGTGATAGATACAGGTAATTAAAATGCACATAATAAGCAGTAATTTTACTTCTAGCCACATGATTTAACATTTAACATTGGTTAAGTGGGGAAGTGGAGTGGGTCAGTGCTCGCTGTCATTCCATTTCCGTGTTACGGCGCATCAATGCAGTTTTGTTCCCTGCCAAATTGTCATCGTACCAAGATATTGTTGGGCGGCTCTTTGTCATCGTGTTGGTTTGGCTAGCGTTTAAGCGCTTGAGAAATGCACTTATTTCTCTGCCGAAATGGATGAGCGCTTGAATGTTGATGTTTTCGAATTTAGAATTGCAAGTCGAATTCCCATAATAAATAAGAAACGCGTAAACGTCAATTGCCTTAATGGACGGTTTCAATAACCAATCAATGATAAGAGATAGGGCTACCTTAGATCAGTAACCAGGCAAACACTGTTATTTTTCTATAATTAATAAAAATATCTTAGCAACAATACTCTAATTGTAGATAGGTTATTGAAAAGGGTCAAAAAAGTTAAAGATACTACCTGGAGATAGATTTTAATAACATAGATAAATTTCAAAGAGCAGAATTTTTGCAAATTATGATACATATTGCGTAAAAACTTACCGTCTTTTTAATGTAGTCGGTTTAAAGTAGTATATCATATATATTGTATATGTGTTATTCTCATGTATAAGCTATCTTACTGTAAAGATTCATCTAAATCCGTCCTGTAGTTTTTTCGTTAAAGATTAACAAACTTTTTTCTTTTTATATACATACATACAACTTTGTTAACTACGCCTAAACTGGACAGCCGTTATTGTAGACAATAGACATGATACGGAACCTTTCGTACACGAATCCAACTCGCACTTGGCCAGTTTTATTGTAATACAACGCAAACACTCTGAATGTTTGCTAAACCACAAACAAAGGTATTATAGACTATAACTCAACACCAATTGTGGTTTGCTACCTGGATGTAGTTATGATCAAGTGACATTCAAATTTAATACATTTCCTTACATGTCATACATAAGTCGCCACGTTGAATAACAAGGTCAGGTTTGAATGTTAAGGCTCGAGTCAAATCGGTCAGCCCTTTGTACGCTTTACATCTGACAACGCAGTGTAGAGAAAGGATAATAGCTAAAAACAGACGAATAATAGAGTTACTAAGAGTACAATGTCCGTCTATCTGTCACCAGACTGTATCTCGTGATGTATAGTAAGACAACTGTGTTAGTTGATGTGCAAGTCTACTGACTACCCTACCCTCCGGACCGGAACACGACATTGTCATTATGGCGGTAGGAATAGGTAAAGCGATGGATCCCTACCCGGGCGAGTTGCTGCACAGCACTCTACCAGTATATTAGTTACGTAAATTACTTGTTATTTAATACTTTTCTCTACTGTTTTATTTCTCTAGGCTTGAATTATACTGTTTATTATACTCTCGGGGAAGGCAATGTTCAACAGTGAGCGGCAAAAGTAGTTACACTGATATAATACGTTCCATAACCACTCGGAATGTCATAATTAGTTTTTGATAAAAATTACCGGATAAATAAAGATATATAAAGTGGAACAATAAACGATAAACACGTTTCACGTACGCCGGTTAAGTTGAAACTAATTGATGCGCTAGGTACACGTGTGGTAAATAGTCATAATATAACATTTGCTCATTCGACGGAACGAAATTTTACCGTTTTAAGATAAACATAATCTATACAAATAAATAAAATTGGGGTAATATTAAAAAAAACGCTTTTTACTATACATATTATGTATATTTACAAGGTGCATATACCAAAACGACATTTAGATTTATTTTTCTGTGTGTCTGTTTGTTTGTACCCGCTAATCTGTGAAACGGCTTTCACTGGTAGACAGCTAATGTAATAAGGAACAGCTAAGGCTGCTTTAATTTTAGAAATAACTATAATATAAAAAAACGCGGATGAAGTCGCTGGCACAGCTAGCATACATATTATGTTGTCTTAGATGTTGTGGTCCTTCCATTGAATCAGTTACAAATCCATGGATTTCCTTTTCGGAAGTCCAGTTTCGAACCCTGCCATGTATTAATGAGATTTTCTAACTTAAATACTTGTTCTGAGTGCTCTTACAGTAAAGGAAAACATCATGATTCCCTCACGATGTTTTCCTTTACCCGGGATTTATGCTATGGTGACATACTTGTCTATCACATCATGGGACCTAACATCGTCGGCTAATTGTGGGTGCATATGTACTTCTGCCTACCGTTTCGGGGATATGAGCGTGACGATATTTATATATGTTTAACGTATAAGTTGAGATACAAACAGTGAACCTTCAAAAAATGGGATCGGGGTGGGAAGGAGGCGTAGGTATCATTGTAGAGAAGTAGAGCTCACTATCGGGAATTTGAGAAAAACTTGAGTGAGGCCTATGTTAAGGCAAAACAATCTACTGGTGCCGAAGTTAACTAAAATGGTAATGTATAAAAATATTGTTAATAAAGGCTATTATTATCGGAAAGTATAGTTTTCTCTTAGCTATCAAGTTAGTTTGCTAGCTGGTGGCCAAGTAAATACAGGGTGTAGCGAGTAAAGTTATTTGTTAATGTTAATTTCGTTTTCTTCTATTTGCATGAACTTTCAGATAATTCCACATCTATTGAGGATTGCTGCTTTTTATAGGGTTATATACTCGTACAATGTTTCTCTTAGATCTAGTAATTTGAGACCATGGAGAAGATGGTTTAGTATTACACCTGTGGTGGAAAGCACTATTGGGACGACATAAAGGGTGAAAACGGGGACCTATTCCTAAGCTGTAAACGCTAATCGTGCCCTTTTAACGAATTTTTTCTTCCAAAACTCCACGTGGTTACAAAATTAGTAGCATTAATGAGATGTCTCTATATAACGACTTGCGTAATTATGTCGAATTAACATCGCCGAAGTGGGTCAAGACCACGAGCGCGTAAACAAAGATCTAGTTAATAAGGCTATTAACAATGCAGTGGAACAGCTAATGCAGTTCAGATTTACTGTTAATAATATTTACATGACGTGTCTGATATACATATGTCTATCGGGACATGTAAATAAAATAACACCCTTTTTATAATTATGCTTATGAAATTATCTTTAGGGATATTCCTAGACGTCTGCAACGGTTATTTAAGACTCCAAGACAGGAGAAAATTTTAATTCGACTGAACATTCCTTTTTTTACTTTGTGTTTATGTGTGTTCCACGATATTAATCTACGATTATAAACTGATTTTACTTAAATATTATTATTTTTGTAATTGGTTTGCAGTACATTTTGAAGTTCGGCTAAGACGATTACATTTTTTTTACCTTGAGGTAATAATAATTTTAAAGTCGGTTTCTTGCAGTTTTTACTGTGTTCAAAATATTCGTCAACCCATATGAATATCTGCCGTGCTTATAAGAATCAATGTATCATATGTGATTAAATTTTAAAAAACACTTGCACTATTTCACTAAATTTATTTATTTATTTATTTTTTATATAAACAAGTAGTTTATTTAAAACATCAAATTATTAGTATTTAATAGCATAGCCCTGAAGATGCTGTAATAAAGCGAAACCGGTCGGCTATTATATAAAAAATAAATAAATGAATAAATTTAGTGAAATAGTGCAAGTGTTTATTAAAATTTAATCACATAAAATGAAGTTTCACCAAGCGCCAAGAATAGATAGTATACAATATCTACTCTATCTATACAAAATTTCATCAAAATCGGTTCAGTGGTTTAGGTGTGAAAGCGTAACAGACAGACAAGAGTTGCTTTCGCATTAATAATATTAGTACGGATGGCAAGGATCTCTACGTGCGCGAGATCGATTCGCTCTTGGTATATTGGCCTATTTCAAGTAATATCTTCCTACAGGTTACTCTTCTCAATCCCTTTTGTTGTTGGCTTTTGCTTCGACAATCCGTTTGAAATAAAATCCTTTACAAATGGAAGCACTAATGCACGTGACTATATCACGATTTACTAAGATTTTTTATCGCAGAGGCTGGGGTAAAAGGGCCCGGGGCGGTTGTCGTAACGGCTGAACTCATAATATTAACATCACGGCCCGCCGTAAGCTCGTTAGTCCCGTACGTCGGTTACAGCGGTTTTTTTTAAATCACTAATGAACAGTTCACGATAAAATGGATTTCCCGTAACGTTTATATTATTTTTTGACACGATGAAGTTAATTAAAATTATATTAAAGGCTAGTGTTTGTTTCTGTAATCGTGTTTCATTTAATGAGGGGGGAAAATATGTGCCCTTTGTGCGTACAAACATTGTACTTACATTGTGTTTACGAGCGCGTCTGCAAAGATTCAGGTAACTGATTTTATCTATACCAACACGTTTGGCTGTATAACTTTAGGATCTCTGTTTCTCGAGTTTAATTTTAATGTTACTACGTAAATACAAAAAACTGGCTAAGTGCGAGTTGGACTTGCGAATGAAGGGTTCCATACCATTATCTGTAAAAGAGGCCAAAAAAATCACGTTTGTTGTAAGGGAACACCCTTTATATGTCTATTTTATTGTGTTTTTAGTATTTGTGGTTATAACGGAACCTACATTACACATTATTATCTGTGAAATACATGCATTATTGTGTGTTATACATTATCTGTGAAAATTATCAACTGACTTGCTATCGCGGTTCATGAGATACAACCTGATGACAGGCAAATAGACAAACATATAGTGGAGTCTTAGTGATAGGTTTTTAGGTTCCGGATTTTATCCTTTGGATGCGGAAGATGAAAAAGTGGTTTTTTATGGTTGAAGTCAATTTGGACTTACAAGATAATATTTTTTTATTCACATATACCAAAAGTAGATACGTTAAGTGGTTTAGTAGATAAGCGCTTTGGACTACTATTCCGGTATTGCAGGAATGGACCAATTAGTTTTTCCAACTTAAGTGCATTTTCAGAGTGCTCTTATTGTGAAGGATAATCAAATTAATGTAAATTCCTAATCTAGGAATCTAATCTTTATTCGCCTAGATCCCATTTTGGGATGCAGAGTTTAGATGACAGTTACTGTGTGTAAAAACTGGCACTCTTGTCAAATCGCCTAGATTAGGTAGACATCCTCCATAATAATAATCTGATATAGGAAACTGAAAAGGCTAAAGAGAAGTAAAAGAGAGCACATAATTTAATATGAACTACCTTACTTTTACCGTTTTTTTTAATATTTTATAGTAGTTGTGTGACTATTATTGATTATATTATGTCAGTTCGTTTATTTCAGCTCATATGGGTAAGTAAAAACTTAGGTTGTCGCTACAGTCGAGATTTCAGACGGCCGGATCAGCGTCTCTCTCACATCTACGGCTCAATAGTAACGCACCACTAACACCTGCGGTCTTTAAAAGTGACGTTCAAATCTTATCAACAGACGCATCGGC
Organism: Lasaia peninsularis; assembly: GCA_018236625.1. Classification (NCBI taxonomy): domain Eukaryota; kingdom Metazoa; phylum Arthropoda; class Insecta; order Lepidoptera; family Riodinidae; genus Lasaia; species Lasaia peninsularis. The sequence goes on from DVZL01003194.1 coordinate 6,657, forward strand.
TTGGCTTCCATTCTTAGACATACCTTTTGGTAAAAAAGTTAAAACTAACTTTAGTTCGATGATGACGGGATACAGGTTTTTATGATGAACACAGACGTTTATGTTCATCATTAAAATCGCTGTGCTGGATCTGGATTTTTTTATGTGATAAAACAACGCGAACTTATACACGACTCTTCTGATGGTAAGAGACAACCGTGGCCTACTGTTATGTAATCCGGGTATTAATCCGGAGCCTAAATGTAAGTTTACCTGCTAACAAAATCATGATACAGTCATAACAGGGGCAGGAATCTGTAAGGCGATAGATGCCTCCCTAGTTGCTGTACATGATTCGACCACTAGTGGTCTCGCTATATATAGACTTATTTAGCTTTAGGACAGCGATATTTTTTTTGTATAAACATATTAAAATATATACTTGTCTAATTCCAGGTTCGTAATATTGAAATACGTTCGTCGCGATTTGATTAGCAACCTCCCGCTGCCCCGACGGCTCCTGGACTACCTGAGCGCCACGCACTACTATTCAGAGCTTCTAGCAGAAATATAAACCCCCACAGCTAGCAGCTGCTAATATTGTTTTATGTGTTAAGGTGGATACTGGCCTTCTTTATGTGACGTTGTATATTACAGAGCGAGCATTCGCAAAGTTAGCAAGCGAACAATATTTAAAACCAAGCCCTAAAGTAAGGGCCGTTGCAAATATTATAATTCACCCCGTAAATTTGGTCAGTTCTTAGCTTAATGTTCTAATACAAATAAACCATGATACCTTGCTTTTATAACATACGTCCAATATATTTTCACTTCGATCTAGTGCGTATATACACGCTTAGCATAACTATATATAATACTTATTGTTAAGCCGACTCTCGTACCCATACTACCCTAAACGAAAGACCCATTCTTAAATAAAATAGAACACGCTTTAATATCATTACAATTACAAAGTTCGCAATTTTTTTTGCATTCATTTCGAATTTTGAAGGTATTCAAGAATATTTAAAATCGACAGTATTTTTGTTAACAAGCACTCACCATGGTACCAAAGCTAAAAGACCTTATAATGGCGTCTTATAGCAATATTATTTTAATAATGCTTCAACGCAAAAAGACGACGAATTACGCCTTGATTTGACGTGGACCATTATCTGTTAAAATGTTGGCCCCACTGTGAAGGCGACGATTGTCTCTTACGATCAGAAAAATCTCTACGTTATTTTGTACCATAAAAGATGGAGTTTATAGGTCAACTTAAACACAAACTAAAACTTTGATAGAAGTAAACTTGAAACAAAGTTTGACCTGGTAAAATCTTGCTATTACGAGAGACGAAGGCCAGTTATGAGCAGCACAGTCGGCTTAGAAATTATTTTACAGAAGTCTAGTTTGATTAACTGACGAACAAATTACTGACAAATAATGGAAACTAAAAATGTTCACTTTATGTCAAGGATATTCTGCCTTAGCCAGGATAGCCAAATGTTTAACCTAAATCATCTTCGCCTGTCGCTGATTAAAACTAAACGATAATACTGTCGAATAGATAACAAATTCTATTTTCATTACTCCACAACATATCTATAAGTTTTCGATGGTGAGGTTATGAAATTTTTACAAAATTACGTTTAAAATTATTTAAGAATGGGTGTTCGGTAAGCTTACACAAAAGAGGCGACATCACAGCCCTAGGTCGCAATCTACCAGTAACATCTATTAAAGTAATCTCGAATTAGTATTTATACAAATTTGCATACTTCGTTTTACATATTAAATTCGTTTTACATATTATGATTTATGTTGTTTTTTATTTTGAAAAATAATATTATTTTTTAATCTTTAAATGTCTCATCGTTTTTAGTATTCAAATATTTATTGACTAAATCAATCCGTAAAGTATTAGATCAAATCAAAAATAGTTAATATACGGAAAATATGTGACTGGACAGAGTACTATACATATAATGATGGTTATCAACCCGCACATTGCAAGGTTTTCATATGCACATAAATCAAATATTACAAAACCATTTTAAAACTTTTATATTAGGTATTTTAAAACTTCACATTAAGGATTATTTACGATATTTTCCTTTATTTACTTAATCTTTTTTAACATTTTGCATTATTACCTACTCGTCCGGGTAGGGATCCACCGCCTTACCTATTCCTGCCGCCATAATGACATTGTAGTGTTCCGGTCTGGTAGGGTGGCTGGTAGCCCGACCACAGGGCAGCGGCACACCTAAAACATCTATGATTACGGTCCACGGTTGTCTTTTACCATCAGGAGACCCATATGCCAGTATGATTTGTAATATTTTCATTATATACACATTACTTATAATCTTCACTCTAATTATTGCTCACAAAGTACTCGATGTACTAAAATATTACATTTTTAATTGAATTGCAAAATAATTTACATCTATAACGAAAACAAGGTTAGGTTTTTTTGAATAAAATTGTAGGTGTTTTCTTAGTGTCTGATGCAAATTATACTGTTGCTGTTAACTCAGTTTATCAATAAGGCAAATCTACTTATAAAAAAGTTTGAGCATATAATTTGTTTTAATCGTAATTGAAATCACCCAATACTGTGATTATGTCGTAATTATTTGCTAAATATTTTTATACATTAGCAAATGTGTATCGTGGTTGTTTGTATTATTTTAGAGTGCAATAATGAATATGTAATAACGATTATTATAATTACTTCAGGCGTCTATTAAGGATTTTTTTATTATTCCTTTATTCAAAATAAACAATTTTATTTATAATAATTTTTAGACGAGAAATAAATAATTTTATTTATTTTCAACTAACTAAACATAATGTTAAAACTAAACTTTTAAATATTATGTATTCACAAGAATATTATTTTAACAAAGATGTGTTCCATCTGCTGTAATTTGAGTAGACTTTTCGCGAAGTATTTTACTTTATATTTTAGTCTAATAATTTTAATGAAGCCAACATACAGGAGAACCTGCAATAGGCGCCTCACGTAATAATTGCGGTTGTGTAAATTGCGTAGCGAATAATAATGAAAGTTATCTATTTAATTGCTACGAACGCGTTGTTTTTAATTATCAATAAAATATTAAGCTTTTAGATTTTAAAACATTCTGTAATGTAATTATTTTAATATAATTAATATAAGTTTTTTTTTACCAAAGATAATAATTTATTCAAATTATCTTTAAATGTTTTAAGTATTAATCATACCGTATTTGAATAATTTATGTGCAAATATATGAATAAATTTAACTTGACGATTTTAAATTATAATTTTATTGTTGTTCTTGTAATGGAATAGACTTCCTCAGATTTATTAAGTGAAAGTTTGAATGTTGTGTCTGTTATTGTGATATGTAAGTGTAACTGAGCCAGGCTGGTCCCACAGCTTGCGGGAGAATTTTCCGTATTATGCCAGATTTACACGTACTTAGTTCATAAGAAGTTAACTAAATTTTCTGCTACTATTTACAACTAAGTAGTTGTGAACCAGGCATAATCCAAAGTCTTTTGCCTGATTTATACATATTTAGTGAATAAGTAGCCAAAGAAACTAAATTTAAAGCAAATAAATGTGTCCAATTACTTTAGCAACATTTGCAAGTAAAAAGAGTATAATATCCGAACGTTTTAGATTTAGTTGATCGCTTATTAACTAAGTAGTTGTAAACAAGGTATTGAAACATGTCACTTTTATGTTGGAAGATTTTCATGTCAAAATTTGACTTTATTGTGACACCTTGTAATATCCAATTATTACTATGAAACAATACTTAAGCTTTTCATGTGTATATCCCATATAGCTACGAAACTAGTCTGACGATTAAACATAATATTTGTCAAAGACCATGAAGCATGGCTATTGGTGTCGTCTATAGCAATGAATTTATACTTTCTGCGCTTTCGTGTATAAAACATACAGAACTTCTATTTAAATTCAATGTGTATAGAAATTTGTGTTTCCTTGTTCAAAACACTTTCTTTGCTTGTGAAACTTTTGACTGGAAATTCATTTTTCAATACCATAAACCATCGCTAAATTGCACAGCTATTTGTAAGGATCACACTTCGTGAACCATTTATTTCTCTTTTACGAAATTCATAAATACCATAAATGTGAAAGGAGATAACAACATAACTACATAATATAATGACAATTGTTAAAGGAATAATAAATGGTCGAAGAACATGTGTGATTTTTGAGAATTATAGCTTCACTTAAAATGTATTATAACATAATAAAAAAACATACACATAGATGTCACATCTCAAAACCAAATTTTCTTAATGAACTTGCTTTATTAAACTTCTTTAATTGTCTATAAATCCTAAACCTTCTACTCGTTGGTTAACAAAATCAATATATTTTCCGTACAGTTGTAAACATAATATATTTTTGTAAAATATCAACAATAGTGCTACGGTTGTATTTAATTTTTCATACTTAATAAAAAACAATGTTCTTTCGACTAGATAAGTTTGAGCTTAATGCGCTACCTGTGTTAAAACTCGACTGAGTTTTTATTCGACGTGACTATATATTTCTACGATAATCTGTGGTTGCAATATAGTTCAAACATCAACACGTTGAAATGTAACTTGTCTATCTCAAAAAGGACAAATTATATAAAAGGTGCCATTTTTGTTGAATGTCATTTTTACTAAAGATATGCTTTGTGAGTATTAAAGTATAACATGAGCTGAAGTTTCATGATATATATTATTTAGATGTTCTAAATAATATATATCGTGAAACTTCTGTGATTATTATAATATTAGGTTATGAGAAATAAAATATATTATGGAATAATACAAATGTAATTTGAAATTGTGCACTATTATTTGTATGTATATAATACATCTCGCATAGTTTTAGTATATGTATCGGATGAACGGATGAGTTTTGTTTGTTGTATTGCCATTGTTCATATTCGAGACAACTTTCAGAAATGACTTTTTATATAATTTGTCATGTCTCTTTTACATTTAAATATATATTAGAAATGTAAATATTTCGAACGTCAAACCACGTAAACTTCAGTAACTGTGGATAGTAAATAATTGATTTTCTAAAATAAAACTACTGATTGTAGTACTTGTAAAACTTTGATAATTCACAATCGCACTAATTATATTATATTTGCAATAAATATTGCAATAACTATTTATAATTATTATTAAGTTTTGACGAAGTTCGATCACAATCAGTTTTTTTCGTGACTGAAGTAATTAACGAAATCTTGACAAAATCTCGCCGTATAAGGCTGACAACATACTTCAGAATTTTGCTTGCGGCAGACAGTTGAAACGATTTTGTAAATAGACAAAAATGGTGATGGAAAAAAAACATAAAAACTTTATTTAAAATTTTTTATATATAATTATATATCCATATGAATCTTGGATATTTATCACTTTATGTGTAAAATCCAGAATCAACTGCATCTACAAAACAATATGGACTAAGTAATTTTTTTTGTTAATGTTAAAAAAAACGACTAAAAACAAAGCAGTTCATGGTTGAAATTTTGTTCTGAGACTTAATTATTGATTGCCCAAAAATATATATTTTTTAAGTTCAAACCACATTTTTCCGACAGTGCGAAACTTGCTGTATATAATTTTTTATAAATGAGTGTAAGTAGTTCGAAACAAATACAATTTTTTTTAACGCTTTTCCATATTCACCCAAGTATTCCGGAATGTATGTTGTCAACCTTATATACAAGTGGTAGTATTAAAACTGTAATTGGCTGACCTTGTGTTGGAGTTTACGCATCGAGCTGAGTGTGACACTAGAATTGGTTATTAGGTAAAATAAAGGCTGAAAAAACAAAGCAATATTATTTGTTAATGTTATTGGTAATTGGTGACCTCTACGCCTGCTAGCATATGACGTGTCATGCAAATGAAGGTATCTTCACAACTTTTACAAGTTGTTTTTGTTTAAAAATATAAATTTTCAAATGTTTCAATTAATAAAAACGTAATATTTTTATACATTAAATTTTTGGCTGGAGTATAATGATCCCGTCGTCCGCTGGTAATTTAGGTCTTTGTATTCCTATCCATATCTAGGTGGTAGAGTTCGTACGAATTGTTCTAACACTACCGCTACAATATCAGTGCTTGCCACTGTCGCCGGTCTAAGATCCCGCTCATTAAATAACGACGAAGCAGGTGGCTGTTGTATTTTATTCAGTAGAGATGCTTATAAAAAATAATAATGAACGACGCACGAACGATGTTCTTTTATCATATTAATTTTATTTGGTGATGTTTGTCTCTGATTCAGTTCCTAAAGTTAAGTTGAAATAAAAAATATCTATAAAAACAAAAGTCGTGTCAGTTACACCATATGTTACGCGAGACATACTGGACCTATGATTTATGATGAGTTATGGATTATATATATATTTTGGATTTGCATTCGTCTGAAAAAGGTCATTAAGATAAAAGAATAAAATAAATCTAGGCAGTATGGAGTTCACCGGGACGGCTGGTAATATTGTACGTCATATACTCTCAGGACGGTGTCACCAGTACAACGATTTGGTATAAAGTACAAGCCTTTTTAAATTTGTCTATTTAATACTATTCAACTGAATTCATTATACATTGTTGAAATTTTGTTGATTTAAAATAAATATATAGAAAAATTATCTTAAAATATCACTAAATGTTAAATAAAAATCTTGAAGTAATAGAAGTGTAGAAAGTCCAAATAAATATTTCAACGGATTTGAAATATTTAGCGTCTTAGGTATAATCAGCTTGTACCAAAAAACTTTTATTGGAAGATGGCCTGCACAGTGATTGATATTTACAAAATCTATTTTCATGAGCTGCTTGCATTATAATCGGTTTATTTGTAATACTTCGTCTTGTTTGATGATATGTTAGGAAAGTTGGGCTAATAATTATCTGGATTAATAATACACAGGCTGACCTAACCCAAAGGTAAGAAAATTATGCTTTTGATTCGGGAGTTAGTCAACAGTATAAATATACTGAACGAGATTCAAAAGTACGATCATGAGAAGGCAGAGGTGGCTCCATATAAAAACTGGACTCATCGTCAAAGCCGAACCTGATGTCACCTGATATAGAAACAGGATAAAGTTAGAACGGCAAAGAAATAAACCTTTGGTCCATTTTCATAACCAGCTACAAAAAAGGTAATTTCCTCCACTGTTTCATAACTATATTCGCCACCGCGAACCTTGATCCCTATGACAGTTCGTGTTAATGATGCTAATGGGATGGGGGTCGTATCGATACCAAAGTTTTTTGTAGGCAAAGGCGTATATTGCATTCAGCTGCATTGGTAAACTTTTTTTGAAAAATATTATAATCTGCATTTTTAATGTCTACTATGTTGTTTTTGTAGTTCAATCAAGTTATTTAATCAAGTTATTTTTAAAAAATAAAATCGTTTTCTAATAATTTTAACCGATTCACCGTAAAACTTATATTTTAGGTAAATGGATATTTCTCAGCTAATAAAATGCTGACATTATAAAAAGCTTGTAGTGAAGTGACTCCGGATAATTGGAGGAAAGTCGTAGAAAAGACTGAAAAACTTTGCTACGA
>DVZL01003195.1:0-14269 GCA_018236625.1 Lasaia peninsularis
TGGTGACAATAGACCCTGTGCTCACCTCTTACGAGCTGCCTGGGTGGAAAGCAGTTGGCCTATTCTACAACGGAACCCGGACAAACACGGGGAATAAACTAGTACACCTATGCTTCTCCTTCGAGAATAATAGTCGTGAAAGTACTTTTTTATTTAACTTTCTTCCTTGGGGGTTAGATTAATTTGTATGTGTCTAGAAAAGTTATTAATGTTGTTATTATTATCTTTTACGAGTATATAGTTACAGATATTGCGAGTACACCAAAACCCAAACCTCTAGGATACATAAGGACATAATATCCAAGAACATTTGTTTTCCATTAGGCAAGATTTTTCGTAAGGTACGTTCACTTGAGATGTACGTCTACGGAGCATCTGAGTCGTTTGTCATGTCGGAATAGGCCGTTGTCAACGAAACAGCATCCCTTCATGTCATGGACACATGCATTTGGATACATTTACACCGTTTCGAACATTGTTGATGTTTATAATGTAATGTAACATTGCAATGTATGTTTTGATAATTGTAATGCTTGATTACTGATGAAATTTTATTTTTACATTGAAACAATAAAAATATTTATGAAAGAACTAGCGACCCGCTATTGGATCACTTTCTATTTAAGAAAACCGCATAAAAATCTGTGGCGTTGTTTTCAAGATTTAATCATACGTAAGCATATAGAGACCGAGAAAGTGACTGTTTTATACTATCTAGTGAAGAACACACATGTACTCAAAACGAACTTATGTTCTAAATAAATGTTTTACTAAAATACATTTGGAATGACAGCACATGTTATAGTAGATATAAATATGCCTAAAAATAGGCAAAGTGTGAGTTGTATTTGCGCACGATGAGTTGCGCACTGAATCCGTCGTCTATAAGAACAGTAAATACACATTCTGCTACATTTTAATTGTTTAATTTGAAATAAAAATGTAAATAGAACAAAATATCGTTTCGCTAAAGTTAATTACTTTTGCATAAAATTTTACATAAAATCAGTAAGGCTATCGTTAAAAAGTTTCTATTTTCTAATTATTTAATTCTGACTTCTAAGGATGTGTCTTGTTAAAATTGTTATTGAATAGAAGTACATACACATAACCTACCCCTATTAAGTGTAGTTTAGCGATAACGGAATTTATTACAACTCTCCACAGACACCTGTGGAGTCCCTATTAATTTGATATAGCTGGTAACCTTCCTGGATTTATTAAATTAGGCGATCGTGCTCGAATGCTAAGTTTCCGGCTTAACATTTAAAATGTTTTTGCAATTACCACACCTAATCGCTTTCCTACACGATCCGTGCTAACAGCGTGGTTAACTTTCATGAAATATTAGTCTAATTTTCAATAAAAATAAATATATTTATACTACACTTAGTGGTAAACTGAAATGCACATATTATAAAATACTAAGATATAGCTGGCAATCTAAAAATTGTACATGGTTGTAGCAAAATGTATATAAAAATATATCTTCAATATATTTTCAGGATAAGCTTGATAATCTCAGAATCGATTTTGATCTAATTTCGTCACTATATGCTATTTACAACTTGATGATTCATATTGTATATGATGATGATATATGTATAACAATACAAGGTGTACAAACCTCTTTAAATTATAAAAAAAGATGATTTCATTTATACACACTTCTATGACCACAACCCAATGTTTCTTAGATTGACTTATTTCACCATAATACATTTCTTTAGTGAAGTTCAAGTATATATGTCATCCCCACAATGTGTAAATTCCTAAAGATTTTTATGAATTTATAATTCTTCTTGCCACGGATAAAGCTTTTTTTTATTTAAATAGGCTTTTTTATTCAACTGCTATTTTATGCTTCTTAATATTTTCGTTCCATAATAATTTATTTTTAATAATAATTAACCTCGAACGCTTAATCATTACATATTATGAAACAAAGTTATTTTTTTGTCCGTCCGTATATATGCTTAAATCTTTAAAACTAAGCAACCTATTTTGATGCGGTTTTTTAGTATAAAGAGTGATTCAAGAGAAAGATTTTTATGTACATTACATGTATAGTGTACCCGTGCGAAGCCGGGGCGGATCGCTAGTAACTTATAATTTTAATATGATAATATCAAATTACAATACTTTCATATCTAATTTTTGATTTTTATGTACGATAACCTTGTTTTAATAATTTTAGGGAATCCATTTCACAGAATATAACATTTGTTCGGTATTCGTTTCGGTGTAACGCAATCCACTAGTTATGCGACGCAGAACACTCAGTCTAAGAAGAGATTTATGGGTGTCTACTCTGTGGCCAGCGAGGCAGGCACGTCTCAGAGGCTGATGTATACTAGACGTTGGATTTATGCGACGTTTATTGGGGAATTAAAACTGGATACTGCGCCTGGAGACAGAGTTTAGTGAGATATGGGGGACCAGGTGCTTTTGTAGCGTTTGTGTTCACTTATGGCGATGTACTGACTTTTTTTTGGGTTGAAAGTTAATAAAAAAATAGCAAAGTATATTTTGCTAAGTTATTATTTAAAAAATATGGCGAAACTTTGCGAAAAATAACTGCGATGGAGTTTATTCCTTAGGAAACGATGTTAATTAAAAAGCCTCGGTATAAATTTGGAACGAAAATGAAAAATGAAAAAGCCATGTAACCTTTCCAAGACTTGAAAATATTTCTTTTTCTTCAGATAAAAAATACTATATTTTTAGTCACATCCAAAGGTTGCTAGACGACTAGCGTTTATTACCATAATTACTAAGGTATCGTACACAAAGGATGAAAACCCTATAATTAAGACCTCACTGTCTGGTTGTCTCCAGGATTTATCTCATGAAACGTGATAATTGTACCGTGGAAATTTTCACAGGATATGTATTTATGTTGTTTGTACAACAAATACAGAATAAATTAATTAAGGGTGATCCGATACAACCAACATGATATTTGACTAATTTGCTTCCCGATAAATAGATGTCGCCTTACATATTTAAATCGTGGTAAAGGCAACGCGTAGTCGCTTGATAGATTCTCAGATTATATAGTTATATATTAGCTTTAACATAAATAATAAATTAAATATTTATGATTTTTTTTGCCGTTTTTTGTAGACTATAGATAAAGTTCAAAATGCTTCGCGGTCGGTTTAAAACGCTTCGCGTTTGACTTCAACTCGCCCTAGGCCGGTATTTTTTATTGTACCATGTCATTATTCAACAGCTCTATTTTCAGGGCCGATTTATAACACTAGACAAAAATAAAACTCAAAATATGAGCATTTATGATATTGTGTCAGACGTCTCTTATTTCACTCTGCTGAATCTTTTTATTTGTATCATCAACAGTTGTACATTGCATTTGAAATTTCCCAGAAAACTTTCTTTTAAACTGCTGTCAGTAATACTTTGAAATATATCATACGTATCCTGAACCGAAAAATGATAACAAGCTATTATAACCTTTAAGATATCTAGCATAGATAATAAATTTGCGATACCATGTTTGAGACGTGGGTGTGATGTAGCTGGCAGAGTCCCAGCTTTGAAATCGTGCAAGAAAAATGGTGGGAAACCCTGTCCGCCCCCGCACGTGGCCAATGCGGGTAGACGCAAAAACCACGTGGGCACTTTTGTTTCATCCCTTGTAAGTTGGCGTGAGTACAGAATGATGGGGGATCTCTGAATGGAATTTTTAAATTGCTCTAGAGAAATGTTCCTCTTGTGTTTCGTAGACAGTTTTATTTCGACGAATTTTCCTTGGTTGATTTATGAGATTCTGTTGGTTATAGCATTCTTGTAGTTTATTTCAGAGGTATTTTCGGAAATATTACGTGCAGTTTTTTGTTATAAATTTTATTTATAATAAGTGCTTTCTTATTAACAATAATATCCTCCCAATAAGTATATACTTTTTTTTGAATTATTTTATCATTTACTAGCCGACCCGGTGTATTTCGTACCGTATGAGATTAGAAAATTTGCTCTCATCTCATTCGCATCTCAAAGTCGGGAACATTTCCCCTAATTGATTTATTACCATATATCCTATCCGTAGAGTTTCATCTGGCACTGTAGGTTCTGGGGTACAGATATCTCGTACGATCTATAATATATGTATTGGTTTAAAGCTAGGGCTGTTCGGGATCTAAGTGCAGTCTTAGAGTACTAATGCTCTCCTGCAACTATTACTGATGTACCAGTAGACACATCTGATTAAACTTATCCTCACGGTGGATGGTAAATTTTGAGTCCAATCCGACAGGAAAATTCCTAAAGACTCCGCGTAAATCGCGGCAAGGGTACAGACATATAAACTCTAAAAATGCGAAAACTGTGTTTTACTGCTCATTTTTAATCTCCTAGACTTATTTTTTTAAATATCTTCAATCTACAGAACTGTTACACAGTTATACAATATTTGTTTGTATTATCTACTTATATATATTAATATGTTGATACATTTCATCGCCGTCATCATCAGTGAGTCAACCTTCCAAACTTGGTTTTTTGGTTTAAACATGTTGTCATAAGGTTTGATCAAATGACTTCGGAAAAGCAATTTCCCCACTCGAATAACTTTCAATACCAGATGCTAACCAAATTACAGTTATACAAAGCGGTAAATAGAATCAATTATAGGTTGTTTTATATGGAATTATTGAAGCCCTGCTCGAACTGCTCTGTCGCTGACAATGTTTGAATAATATATCGCTCGGCCGAGTCGGCTAATCATTGGTTAACTGGTTTGCGATTTGATGTGTAATTCGTATAAATTTGTAACGCTAACTATCATTGGTTTACAGCAATTTCATGAAGTACTCAAATATTTTTTAATTTTATATATTTTATGTGATAAGACAGCGAACAGGCACATAGGTCTCCTGATGATAAGAGACAACCACGGCCTATAGACACAATGGATATTGTTACCTGTGGTTCGGCTGTTGGACTCTATGTGCAAGTCTACTGGCTACCTTACCCTCCAGACCTGAACTCGACAGTGACATTATGGCGGCAGAAATCGGTAAGGTACTCTACCACCAGTGATTATGTTGGTAATGACCCAGTTAACCTATGTTCGCTTCTTACGAGCTACGTGGTAGGAAGGCAGTTGGTCTATTCAACACAGATGACCCGGACCAACACGGGGAAAATGCCTTTTTATGATATTGGAAGGTCTAAAAGCAGACGGATTTCCTGAGGTAAGAAATATACGTCACCTATTGACACCAAAGGTGGAAATGGTGCCTTTCGAACCTGAGGCTAGGATGGTTAGCCTCTTGCGGGAGTAATTTTATCGTCTACCCTACCCTCCAAACCAGAAAACGACAATGCCTAGGCGGAAGGCAGTTGGCCTATTTTACAACGAAACCCGGACCAAGAAAAAAAAACTCCAATACTTTAACTTGAAACTGTATTAAAATCGATCATATGTTTAGGGCTTTTAAACTCGTTACAAGCTACATAAAATCTTGGCAAGTTTTCAACCTCGCACTTTCATGAAGGGATCTGAAGGACGTTTGAGATATATTGGAAGATAATTTTTCGAACACACGAAAATGAAATATAATCTTGACATCGGTATATGGCAGACTTTTTCCATTAGGTATAGTGTTTTGGGAATTTATATGTTTCTGAATAGTGTGATACAGATTACAATAAATTACATTTGATAACTCAGTCCAAGAGAGGGGGAGAATAGTCAGATAGACTATTTTTCCTTAAAACAGTATTTTTAAAAATTCTGTCAACTATTTTAAAATAATTCCCAGAATCACATGTTGGTTCATTCTCAACAAATATGACTAATTCTTCTTTGATACATAGTTTAAGTTATAGTGGTGCTACTCGACTCAGTAATGCACACACGGGCAATGGTGTGGGCGAGGAACTGTACAAAAAGAGGGTACAGAGCGCTTGTGCGCCACTACTAGCTCTACAACCGTAGAGTGCAGTCCTCCTGAGTAAATTATTGTGTGTCTTTTTTGATCTAGTCGCAGAATAATTTGTTTTTTCGGCGGAAATTTTCTAAATAAAGGTTATGTTTTCTTTTATACCCTTTTGTTCCATTTTCTTAAAACTTAGAGCGGTTGATGAGATGTATAAGACATTGCCGGTTTTACACATACATATTTGCCGTACCCTTCGCGGGTGATTCCGACTTGGCTCGATTTTTAAAACCTTTGCTGTTTGTCATTTTGCCATTGGAGTTATTATGTAATAATTAAGAACTTCCTTATTTCAAAATTAATAAACTTATAATTGAACCTAAATCACCAATTTATCACACAATTTTCTGGATATAATTGAAAAAGTAATCAGGGTAGTTTAAAGGGGACAGCAAAGGAATGAAAACTTAATAATGTTAAGACAGGAGACAGCTTCCAACGAACCTTGGAACGGGTCAAGTATCCAGTTACCAAACACGCGTTAAATACATAGTTGACTAGACTAGACCAAATTAAGCTTGAGTTATATCGGGCCCTGAAACAAGCGACGCGGTTCTATTACTCGCAATCAAAAATTCAAAAACAAGACGTAACAAACTATGTAATGTTACAAGACGTAAATAATGTGCTTAATAATGCTTAAATTATAAGATTATTTCCATAGCTTGGTAAGTCAGACTAAGGGCCTGTTTCACCAACTCTGAGTAAAGTATCAACTAACTATTCATTGATTACTACTACTTGACAGATAAAACTATCAAATAAATTAGTTCCATTTTACGTTACTCCGACTTTGTGAAATGGCTTTCTGCATTTATTCATGAGTTTACTGAGCGATTAGCTTACTTATAACTTTATTCAGACTTGGTGAAAGAGGCCCTTAGTGGCAAAACTTTGCAACTCAAAAGGTTTTAAAAGTTCCGTCCCCACGGGATAAAAATAGGATTATTCTGTGTGTCTGTCAGTCAACATTCATGAACTGTAATAGACAGATAATTGAAAATTTCACTTATCATATATTTCTGTTTCCGTTATGGCAAAAAACGAAAAATAAAATAAGTGTTTAATGGGGCTCCCCTATAAAAAAAGTCTAATCCTAACCAATAGATGCCGCTGCTCATATTTAGGTAACGGTAAAAATAGAGAGGAGTCGGTCGATATATTATTGGAATATCTAGTTACATTTTTACTTCAAAACTTTCGCCTGAACAATTGTTGGCGACACAACGTCAGTGTTATTTACAATGAATCTTTACTTTCTTTGGTCATCGGATCGAGTGCGAAAGGAATAGAACAATTTCAATAATTATGATTTTTGATCGAGAAGATTTTGATATAAGGAATAATTGAAAAAAATCAAAAAAACATAGGAGAAAACACTTTATTTGTTCCCGCTTTTTCTTTTGCTTGTATTTGTTTATTATTTCCAGGTTTTTTGTGTTCAAATTATATGTAAGCCTTAGTACCGCATCCATTACAATTTTATTAGTACTTTATATTTTATGCATATTTCTTTACTATTAACTTCATGAGAGCAACGAGATATAACATATGAAAACCTGTTGCAAATATCTGATGATTAGTGAAAATCAAATAAAATCAAAGCAATGTATTGTAAATCGAGTCTTTCTATAAATTGAATTATGTAGTAGGCTTAATAATGTGTATAAAATGTAATCATGTATGTACATAATCGAGTCGGTTTTTACATAATAAGTATTATACCTAAGGCCAATAATACTTATCATGTAAAACTGTAGTTCAGTTGAAAAGTAGCTTATGTGTAATTCTAATACTTAAGCTATATTACTGTAAAAAATATTGAGCACATTGCAAACTTTCGTATTTATAAATAGGAGTAGGATTTAGTAATATGCCAACGTACTGTGTTTTGTTAGTAGCAATATTACAGATTTAATGCATATAATTTTAATACAATATTGTAAAACGTTAATATGGCGAATTTTATTGCTATCCAATAATGTGTAATTGAATAACGAACACGCAAAATGGATATAGTACGGGCATATTATTTTGTAGGTCAAAATATAAATTTTAACGAAACACTGTAAAATTCTTATATTACTTGTTATTTCACAAGTACTTAATTTTTTTTACTCTAATAAATCGATAGTCTTAAATGTTAGCGTTTCGATTCGTTGGTAAATTTTAAAATTGTCTAAACGGGTCAAGTACTGCTTGCATGAACTATATGAAATATAATATTTTCTGCTGTATTTGTATTCCATTTCACATAGATCCTGCTTGGTAATATAATATTTATAATAAAAATAAATAAATAAATGTCGACAAAGCCTTATCCCCAAAAGATTAGGCAGATATATAATATTATCTATTATTTATATATTTTTTATATAAATAAAAATAATGATTAATTGACGAGCTTAGGTCCCATAATGTGACGGCCAGCAAGTTCATCGTTATATATTGGACACAAATCCCCGATTTACTGACGATGTATACAGATATACTTAAAAAAATATAAGAACAAGTTTCTTGAAAACGAACCTATGTCCAATTGTCGAGTGGAGTCGGTATCCGATTTTGAATTGGACTAAATCGGATACCGACTCCACTGACCATAGTAAATAATTTAAGAGGGAAACTTGCAATTCTAATGGCCCCAAGCAAGTCCCAAGTCAAAGCACGTCTCGTTCTACGTCTACCGTGTCCACCTTGCGAGACTTGCTTTCTTTCCCGGATTAACTCGAATTAAGATCTCTCTTACGTGTCTTTGTTTTATTTCATCGCGCCTGCTGTTTGTCCGTCCTATGTTTTAGATATTTTAGCGTATTTTCAACTGTTCTCCGAAAAACATTGTCAAATATATTTAACATATTATATATTGAAACAAAAATATAATTAATATTTTTCCCAATTCCGCTTAAAACAGTAGTATTGTGTAACTCACGACGACGAGGAGTCGACGATGCGGGGCTCAGGTTTGATTCACGACGAGCTTTTGTGTGATGAACATTTCTTCGTAATCCTATTCTTCATTGCTGAAGGTCGTGTCTATCCTTAAATGCTTCCAATGAGTCCCTGACTAGTTTTTTCCAAGCTACTCTATCTTCGGCTTGTTTTAGGGTAATAGGTATTGTGAGTCCCGTTATGGTCTTGATTTGATCAGACCAGCGAGTAGGTGAACGACTTCGTGGTCTTTTTCTCTCAATCTTCCCTACTACAACCACTTTATCCAGACTATCTGGTTGTCTGCGAGCGCTATGACCAAAGTAGCTGAGAACTCGCTGGTAACAGATTGTGGATAGTCTGGTTAGTGATGGAGATAGAATCTAGAAGAAGTGTCTATAATTCCAGGTCTGGGTGTTTATTGAATTTTGTCTATTTCAGTATGTCTATGTATTAGTATCGTTGACTGACACTCAGAAAGAGAAAACCCATGTTGCCTTATCAGGAAATCAAACTCAGACCTTGCGTCAAAATAGGACACTGAGTACATTCGACCACAGAGGAGATAATAATTGCATATTGTACATATTTTTAATTTCACATGATGAGTTATTAATATTGAAGTTGCACTTACCTTGTTCTAAAATGTTTTTCTCCCTCAAACACAAAAGGATATTTGCAATTATTTCCATACAATAGTATCAAACAATGGTCCGGCAAAGTACGATCAATACGGAACTAAACAGCGAAGTAGTTTTCTAAACTGCCAATGGGAAGTGGCATTAAATTTTAGTTTATGAGCTTTACGCTTCACGGACGAACAAACATGGATTAAATGGGAATCAACTGTTTCAATCGCTTAATAATATTCTAGTGGTAGCGATTTACAAACATTTCAAATCAATTGATTTAGATCGGGGCTTGAAATCTATCGCTCTATGTATGTTGAATAGTTGTCACAAAAATATTACAAAATACTTATTTATGTAGTGATATTATATAAATATCACTACATAGTATAAAACAAAGTCGATTTCTCTGTCGCTATATATGCTTTAATCTTTAGATTAGGTAGCCTACATCATCTGATATAGAAGTAGGTATATAGACTTGCTAACTTAGCGATAATTATAACATTAATTTTATAAGGATTCATAATATTATATCACTATATAGTATAAAACAAAGTCGTTTTCTGTCTCTATATGTGTGCTTAAATCTTTGAAACTACGTAACGGATTTTCATGCGGTTTTCTTGAATAGATAGAGTGATATAAAAGGAAGGTTTTTTTTGTATATAACATGTATAATATATCCTTGCGAAACCGAGGCGGGTCACTAGTTTATAATATTTAATAATGTTATAATACACTAACTAACAGCCCGACCATGGGGTAGCGGCGCACCTACAAAACTATGGTGTCTATAGGCCATGGTTGTCTCTTACCATCAGAAGATCCGTGTGCCTGTTCGCTGTTTTATCCCATAAAAAAGTATTAATGACATTTTTTTAATTAAATATTAATCATTGTTTATGTTTATTGCTGATCATTATTTAAAAAAAATGCTAAACATTATGTCCGACTTGGTTTTAATCATATCTACCGTAAAGTACTACCTACTCATAATGTTTCCAAACCTAGCTCGACAGGAGAAGGAGCTTGTGTAGTTAGTTTGAATGTGTTCGACTGGTCTCTTGCTAAATATATATTAGGATACAAACAATTTTTTTTCTGCTATATGGTCGAATGGTAAATTGGCAGACGAATTCTCTGATGGACTCGTAAGGTCTGTTGACGTAAGACATACGTTTCACTTGTATAAACGATGATATTAATGCGTTGCCAACTGAGTTTGAGTCTTAAGCCTCCTGGGCTTAATAAACTTATTATTGAATAATGTTTCCTTTAAAACAACAACAAATTTAAGATCAATTATTGAAGGATTGCTTAGTTTTACACTTAATATTATCAAAAATATGTTTCAAAGATTAAATTTATTTCTTTGTTTTTGTTTCAGGTAAGTGTTCATCGGCGAATAAATTGATAAAGAATTCTTTTTGGGTTAAAATAAAAAGTGAACAATGAAAAAGTGACTTTAAATGTTGATTTTTTTCCTTTAACGCCATCTTAGTATTTATTTAATTATAATATTCAAATACTCTATCTAAAATATTAAAACATGCTACCTAACCTAATTATTAGAAGGCATTAGAAGGCGAAGATTTGCTGACGATTTGAGGTGACAGGAGGCAAGTCGTCGGTCGGCAATGATGACGGTCCTATCGGACACAAATAATTTTATCATATTAGAAGACAAACAAATAGACTGATTTCTAAATAAAAAATACATCAAGAATTGTAATAATGACTAATTTTCAGCAGATCATTATAGATACGCAAGTAAGTTTATTTTTATTTTGGTTATGTAATGAGAAAGTAATTAAATATTCAACGTAATATATTAAATATTTTTCACCAATAGACCTCTATGAATAAACATTTTGGTTTGAGTATGAAATTAAAATGATATAAAAGAAATCTCCAAACTGATGTTACAATAAAATCTTTTACGAAGTACCAAAGTTCACAGACTTATAAAAAGATAGGCACATAATACCTTAATAATGGGTTTTAAAACTTCTACAAAGCAAAAAAAGCAATTCAACTTGAAGTAAAAGAAAAGTCTTTCGACTTGCAATACAAAAAGACAGCCTGAGAGAGCTGACGCTAAGTGAATAACTGAATAGTTAAACTCTCATAATATTTACATAAACCGTACATTAACGACTTGCCGCAATGCACAAGCGAAAGCGAGATATAAATTAAAGTGTGTTTTGTTTTTTATCGGTTAACAAAGCAAAACAAGATTTGGAAGTAAATATTAATCGTTTATTTTTAATATTTAAAAAAAAATGTTCCAAGTATAATGTAATTGTTTGTTTATATTGTATAATACGTTAGGTAAAGCAAAATAAAAGCAAATCAAGATACATCTTTTTCTAATAATTTGCTGTTTTATTTTATTACTAATGTATACTGAATAACACATACATATCTTCATGCCAGGTTCTTTGCGAAGTAGACACAGAGTTTTGAGTGCCAATTGTCACGATTCCTATAAACTTGTCTAGCTTACTCCACTTTCATTACTTTTTAATACACTTGCTGATTTTAGAGATACTTGACACCAGTCCCTCATAATACACAAGCAATTTGTTCCTATAATATTAAGTTATAACGTATATATCAATCAGTATACAGTTAGTTCTCTGCTTATTAAAACCAAAAAAAAAAAAATTTTTTTGGAAATTTGCCAATAATAATATAAGTAATAACACATAATTTACTCTCAACGAAACATCTTCAGGAGAACTAGACTGTACCTACTCCACAAACCTAAGTGTTAATGTTAATCTATTTTCGGATTGCTGCAAAATATAACCTGATTATAACAACTCTCTGCTTGTATTTTATACCACACGTGAGGAGAACGTATGGCTCGTGGTAAATGAACCAAAAAAATTCACGTTTATCGAATATTCCCTTTAATGTAATACTCCCCCCAAACATACCAGGACTGCATGACTGTGTGAATATTTAACATAGGGGTGGGATCATGTTCTTAACGTCATAATGGCGTCGTATTAAATGATTTGCACTTTGCACACGTTTCAAGAAATATATTTTATGTGATTTCGAATTTGAATAGACTCAAATTGTATTTAACTTATATTTGTTATTAATTGTTGCTCGTGGCTTCAACAAACAAGATATAAGCAATTGTAAACTGAAAAAGAATCGGTTATACTTGTATGTTATCAAAATGTATTATAATCGTATGTAGATATTAAAGACGAATTTCTACTACCCATATTTTTGCAACAAAAAGTAGCCTATGTTCTTTCAAAAGGTCAATTATATACCAAATTTCATCAAAAACGGTTCAGTGGTTTAGGCATGATAGCGTAACGGACAGAAATACTTTCGCATTTATAATATTAGTAGATATTCGTGTAATAGTGTTTGGCCCGATTGTAAAATTTAGCACGCAGAGAGAGAGAGAGTTAAACCTGGGGATGGATATGATTTTTTTTAGTACTAAACGATTCTATATATCTAGGACTACAAACCAATAATTCTTCCTTATCCTCGTCCTCTAGGCTCGTCCAGTTTCTGTATTCTGATGATATCAGGATCGGCTACATAATCAATCAAAAAAATCATTCTAGAAGATTTGACAAGATCGCTAGTTTTCACATAAAGCTACTGCTGACTGATGTCTCTGCAACCTATAAGAGAAACCAGGGCCAATCCTAGATAACAATATATATAGAGAGGTAGAATGCTATACAGCGACTCTCCCGGGTAGGGATCAACCGCTTTACCCATTCCTCTCGCCTTAATGACATTGTTGTATTCCGGTCCGGAGGGTAGGGTAGCCGGTATACTTACATAAAAGGTCTAACAACCCGACCACAGGGCAGTGGCGCATATGGTGTCTAGAGGCCACGATTTTCACGCGTGTGCCTGTTCGTTGGCTTATTCCATAAAAAGGTGAAATTAGAATACACGAATCCAGTTTTTGACATTATGTTCGCCTTTATTATAAGAGTAATCAATAAATATACATGATGGGGTTAGAACCTGGTCTACAGATATGGAAGTCCGAAGCCCTGATCACAACGCCACCAAGGCTCTTAAACTAAAACTCTACAACCCAGGGAACCCAGCTTCAACATGAATAAACTTTCTTAAAAGTAAGAAATAAATCGTCATAGTTTTGTGCAAAGCAACATTTAGTTGAGATGAATGAGCCTCTGGTCTGATGCGGTCTAGTTCAGAGAAGTTAAAGAAATACACGAGGTGTAATGTTTTTAGGTGGCTTAATGAGTTTTCTTATCTTTTGCATTAAAAGTTTTTTGAGAAAGTACTTTTAAGTTACCTAGAGGGTTGCAAAATGATTAAAAAATGCTCGACACTGTTGTGTGGTAACAGAATAACTTGCACACATCTTTACTGTATCTTTTACT
Organism: Lasaia peninsularis; assembly: GCA_018236625.1. Classification (NCBI taxonomy): domain Eukaryota; kingdom Metazoa; phylum Arthropoda; class Insecta; order Lepidoptera; family Riodinidae; genus Lasaia; species Lasaia peninsularis. Next base: position 13,927 of record DVZL01003195.1, read on the forward strand.
TTATCTCTAGATGACGGTTACATTTTGAGGGTTCCGTACTCAAAGGGTAAAAAACGGAACTCTATTACTAATACTCTACTATCCGTCTATATGTCTATCAGTCCGTGTGTCTGTCATCAGATTTTGTCGTATAAATCGTGATAGGTAAACAGATAAAATTTTCACAGTTGATGTATTTCTGTTGCCGCTATAACGACATATACTAAAAGCAGGATAAAATAAATGTATATAAGGTGTTCCTAAACAACAAATCTGCTTTTTTGCCGTTTTTATAGATAACTAGCTGTCCGCCCGCGGCTTCGCCCGCGTGAATTATTTTAATAATACAGACAACTTTCAAAGG
>DVZL01003196.1:0-14266 GCA_018236625.1 Lasaia peninsularis
ATTGCGTGGGTACGGCTATTATTATTACTGCCGCCTCTAGTAGAGGCCGCGAGGTGGTGATTCTGTTGCTCTGTGATATAAATAAATAAAATTGTAGTGTCCGTATGTAATATTAAAATAACCGCTTTTTACTAAATGCATATGTATGTATACACGGTATATATACCAAAATAATATTTTTAGTCTGTCTGTTTATTCCCGCTAATCTCTGGAACAGCTGGACTGATTTTAACGGGACTTTGACATAAAGATAGCTTATATAATAAGAAGCAATTTAGGCTACTTTTATTTTGGAAATGTTTAAAATAACATAAATAAAAACACGGGCAAAGTCGCGGGCACACAGGTAGCGTAAAATACAACAATGAATAGCGTTGCAATTTAATTGAATGTAATACTTATTACAATCTACTAAACTCAATGTAATTTGTAACTAAACTGAAATAATTTGAAATTGAAACCTATAATACTATTTATTAAATTATCTTGCAATATTTCAGTGTGTAATATGTGTGAACGCGAAGGCGACCATGCAGACTTCGCCATGCGGCCACCGCGTCGTCTGCCGCCGTTGCTTCGTGAAGACCATCCAGATGGCGGTCAGCCAGCGTCTGCTGCCCCTACGCTGTGTCATCTGTCGAGCCAAGATCCTGCGTCTGCGACAAGCACCTCGACTTGTCACCAGCAAAAGTTGGCAGGTGTGTATTTTCTGCCTGTATCTCCCAAGCCATAATAATATTTATTAGTTTTTTTTTTTGATAGAGAAAGTAAAAGCATGAAATAAATATATAAAGGATGCTCCCACAAACGTAAATTTAATAGATATAAATTGACGTTTTTATAGATAAAACTAGCGACCCGCTCCGGCTTCGCACGGGTATACTATACATGTTATATACATAAAAACCTTCCTCTTGAATGACTCTATTAAAAAAACCGCATCAAAATCCGTTGCTTAGTTTTTAAGATTTAAGCGTACATAGGGACAGATAAAAAAGTGACTTTGTTTTATAATATGTTTTAATGATACTTTTAAACGAGCAGGACTTGTGTATTTATTTATACCGTCGATCTTGGAAACGGCTTAAACGATTTCGCTGAAATTTGGTGACAGACAAAAAAAGTGATTTTGTTTTATAATATGTAATGATGATTCGTATTTCTTTTTTTAGTAAAGAAAGTAAAATAATGAAATAAATATATATAAAGGATGCTCCCACACAACAAACGTAATTTTATATATAAAAAATTGACGTTTTTATAGATAACATTACAGAACTCTTAGACGAAAAACCTGGCCGGTTTTTTATGGTTTAAAATATTTATTACTTTGTTTGTCCTGTCTTAATTATGAATATTTAACTTTAATTGGTATACTATTAGCATACACACATACATACATACATATCTTCGCTACGTCTCTTGCGGGTGGGTAGGCAGAGAGTATCGAGTGCGAAGTGTCTCGCCTACTTTCCTAGCTTCCGCGACGTTCATTATTGTCTTCATACTTGAATAAGCCGGTTTCGGAGACTATTGACACTATCCTCGGATAATACTCGAGCTATTTGTTTGTAGAATGTCAACCGTGTATATCTGTTTTTTTCAATCTTTCATGTAATATTAATTATAATTAATAAAAAAATAAAAAAGTGCAATATACATCTATACAAATAAATAAAATTGGAGTCTCTGTATGTACCTAATGTTAAAACAAACGCTGTTGACTAAGTGCATATTATGTAAATTTAGGTACAAGTTAAAAAAAATTACAAAACATTTTTTAGAATTTTTGTCCCTCTATCTATTTGTCTGTCTGTTCGTACCCGCTAATCCCTGAAACGGCTGGACCGATTTCAACGGAACTTTCACTGGTAGACAGCTAATGAAATAAGGAACGGCTTAAGCTACTTTTATTTTAAACTCTTATTTTAGAAATGTATAAAATAAATAAATTAAATAAAAACGCGACCGAATTCGCGGGCACAAATAACAAATAAATCAATCTGCTTGAATTCTAGGTATCGAGTGGCAGCGGGAAATCATGGGGCGTTCCGGGATCTGTGTCTTCATATTCCGTTGGAGCACGCTCCGTTCCTGCCTCCGCTTCGTTGTATTCTGTCACCAGTGGCGAATCATCCATTTCAGGTAAATCTTATTCATTCGTAACTTACAATGGTTCATAACAAACAGCTAAGTTGGTTTAAAATGCACTTACTTGATGGCAAGGCTTTGACCAGGTTGCTAAGTGAAAAAGTACCCTGTTCACTCATGGCTTGAAAATTTCAACTCATCTATTGCCCGTTCTCGTAAAGTTATTTTTCTTTTATTTATTGCTATTAGCTCGCCTTTGTCGTTGTCCTTTTTGGTGGAATTGCGGCTGATTATATTTTTTTCGGCAGAAGCATAATACCTTTAGATTGATAACAAACCATTACATCGATGGGTCCGCTTTATTTGACACCCATTAAAATTTGAGCAGAGGTGATGGTGAGGTGACATGCACCCACGATTAGCCAACGATATTCAAACTCATGTGACAGATAGCAAGTCCGTCGCCAAACGGACAACGGACGGACGGACGCACAAATCATATCGCAGGCAACATATTCTGTATAAACTAAAAAACTCATAACAATAAGTTGACTTACACGGAAATCGAACCAAGAAGACCGACTACGCTGGACCACAGAGGTGAAATATGTTCGTTGTATATTTTAACATGTCATTTCTTTATAGGAGTGTCTTCCGCTTCCTCAAATAGTGGTAGTACGGTAAGCAACTGCTGTTCAACGAAGATATGTGGTGGTTCCAAATGCGGGGGTGCCTGTTTGGGGGCTATCCCTCGGGTACCTTCTACGTCAGCTCCACCACGTCCCCGACAACCTGCTTCCAACTCACTCAGACGCTCGCAACATCATAGCATGAAGGTTGGTCTGATCAATTACGCTTAGAAAAGGGTCTGCACCATTTTACTTTAGGTATTATTATTATATTGATGTGTTAAGTATTTTTATATTAAACTATCAGTTATAACAAAAGCATTGCTTCATATTTTACCCCGTGTTGGTCCGGGTCCTCTGTGTAGATAGACCATTTGCCTCCCTACTAGGTAGCTCGTAAGAGGCGAGCGTAGGTTAACTGGGTCACTATCAACAAGACTACTGGTGGTAGAGTGCTGTGCAACAAGCCGCTGGGTAGGGATCTACCGCCCTACCTATTTCTGCCGCCATAATGATATTGTCGTGTTCCGGTCTAGAAAGGTAGCCTTGTAGTAGTAGACTTGCATATCGTACCTGACGCCTTGGCCACAAGACAATGACGTACTTACAATACCTATAGTGTATATAGGCCATGGTTATCTCTTACCATTAGGAGAGCCGTGTGCTTATTGAACAGTGGTCTTATCCCATAAAAAAAGAAAAAAATATTCGGTCAACTATATTACCCAGTCATGATCATGGTGTCAGTAGTAGGTACAAACCGACGCCCACCTTCGAGCTGTCTGGTAGGAAATCAGTTTATCTCAAATTTACATGAGCGCTGGACGAATACGTTGAACAATAATTTAATTGTTGATAAAACTGTTCATGTAGGAAAATTAAGATAATGGTTTGGGGGAAAATATTTAATTATAATGTTTTAAGCCAAGTAGTGAAGGGGTTTGATAGTTTTCGAAAATGTCTTGTGAATTCTTCTTCAGTAAAAATATGTTTATTTAATATTTCTGCATAAGAAACCTATAATGACTTGAATGTCTGTAGTTGTATGTATTAGTGTTTATATTCCTGTATAAAAGAACGTATGTTGGATGTTTTCTGTGATTTAATATTATTGTATATATCATGCATTATAAAAAAAACAATTTCAGGTAAGACTGCAAGACTATCAAGTACACAGTTACACAGGAGGACCTGTAGCTGAACCATCAGGAAGGCTGCCTCCAATCCGAGAGTTTCAAAGGGAATTCCGCGAAGGACGTCGTGAGAGCGCTGCTCCATCATCCTCGTCCACACGAATAAGGTGCAATTTTGTTGAATATTTATTAAGATTATAACTTAGCGCAGCATTATTCATATGCATAGCTAATATACATCTTCTTCCCTTCAAATATAATACATATAAATAATATACCTATCTTCAAACAAAGATTCGCATCCGTGTGATAATAAGAAATACACCTTTGACATTACCTATATACGACAAAATATTTAAGGCCCAATACCAATCTAAGCCTCTCTTTTAAGTTTACTGGTGACACTACCCTCCGAAATGAGCGGCGATAATGCTTCACTGGTAAACTGATCCAGCAACTCCGTTTAAATAAGGATTACCGGCTATCCTACCCATCAAACCGAAACACATCGGTCACAATCCCGAATTAACATTGTGACAGAAGTCTATGGTAGTGATATATTGTATCACTACCATTTTTAATCATGTTATTACATTACTTCCCGTCTTTTAATTCCAGATGTGCTCAAAAAATAGTGACACAACTAGAAACATCACCACAAAAGAGTAAGCAGCACTTCTTCCGACCCTTGAAACCCCCTAGTAAAGATGATCCGCCCAAATCAAGAGATCAAAGCAAAGAGACTGAAAAGAAAATAGATAACCCCAAAGCTAAGCCCAAGAAAGATGATAAGAAAAAGAAAGAAACGGAAGATAGCACAAAACCCGCAGAAAAAAATAAAAAAGAAGAAACTAATGATAACAAAAAGAATGAATTGGCTGAAAGGAAAAAAGAGGAAAAACTTAGGTTAAAAGCAGAAAAGGAAGCTAAGAAGGAAGCAAAATTGCAAGCAAAGGAAGAAGAAAGACAAGCTAAACTATTGGCAAAAGAGGAAGAAAGGCAAGCAAAGTTACTAGCCAAAGAGGAGAAGAAAAAAGCCAAAAAAGAGGCGAAAATGGCAGCGCAAGCGGAGAAGGAAAAGAGTAAATAAAGATATACTATTAAATTTTTACATTGTAGGAACTCGTAGCCGTCTTTAAATCTTAGATTCAATCTCGTTATTGACGAAAAATAAAATTTTACCGATACTGTAAATTCGTAATGTAGAAATCAATCATACAGGATATTTTTTATGTATGCTTTATATAATTTTTTACGTAAAAAAATTTAAAAACTGAACCACAAAAAGAAATGATAAAATGGATGCTCCAAGGAGGGTTTGTTTTGTCTTTCATGCCACTGAGAAATCTTCAAACTATAACAATTTTGCAGTCATTCAATTGTCTTCATAGATAAATAATTTTCTATTGTAGGTACGTAGCCGCAAATACTTTATATTTTTTGATAAATAATGGTATTATTAGAGCCATTAATTGCATTATTGGAACCAATTATTGTATTATTAGAGATCTTTTGCTATTTTCCTGTTTATTTTATATTATTATATTTAAGCCTTGATTAAATAAGGGTGCTGCTTGAAAAAGTTGCTTCTTTGCAGTAGACCTAATATATTTAAAAAAGTTAACTCAACAGGACAAAGCAAAACTGCGACATGTTTGTTTAGAAGGTTGGAATTTTTTTTTACTAATATTTAAAATGTTGTAAAAAGGTTTAATAATTAAAATAATGTCCTTGGTTGTGGCAGTGGCAATATATATATATATATAGCCATTGAGTTATAATTTGTACGATTTTACTCACCAAATTTACCGTGGTTTCTTTTATAATATTATAACAGCCCTTATTGATAACCTTAAATTTAAAAAATTACCTTCACGCCTGTTAAGACCGTTAGCCGTTAGGCTTGCCACCTATCACATCAGGGCCCTAGTACTAGCTAATTGTACTGGCTAATTGTGGGTGTTCTAGTATATCAACTGGACTTACAAGTCATGGATATTCTAGCAACCATTTCTGGGATAATAGGCGTGAAGTTAAAAGTACCTTCAAGACTATCATCGCCGGTGTGCTAATATATTGAGAAAATTTATTGATGCTTAGACAATTGTATTTTAATATAAAAACGTCGGTAAATCGGATGAGCAAGTTATACGTTATAGAGCCTTATTGAAAACTAAGCCATCATAATTTTATTGGGTTCGACATCTATAAACTGCGAAGACTGAGAAGACGAAGAAATAAAATCATATCGTTTTATTGTTTACGCGTTTTTATGTTATTAATAAGAAGTCCTGTGCCGCCATTTTTAAGTCATGTATTTTAAGTTACTATACAGTACTTAACTCTTTTAATAATAGAATCAAAAATCACCGCTTGATTTTTTACAAAGTTAATAAAAAATAAGTAAAAAAAAATCTTATTAATTAAATCATTTTTATACTTTTATTACTGTCAACGTTAGTTTACTTACCGAATTACTAAAGTAAATGTTTTTAAATTTATTGACAGTGGTGGTAATTCCTCGGCAGGCTAACTAAACTTAATTTAGATAGGTATACGCTATCTTTCTCCAATGAAATAAAAAACGAAAGAGATGGAACATTTTTGTCGTGTCAAATTAATAAGAACACGATTGCTAGTTCAGCTTATAATCTAAAAATTCCGAGGTATAGACGAAACGTCCGTAAAATATCTCACAGAATTAAAATAGCTGTCAAAATTTAACTCACATTAAAAGAAGATAGCGATAACTTTTAAATAGTTTAGTCGGCGGCAGCAGAATTACTAGCATTATAACCGTTACTCAAATTCAAATCAATTTTAAGACCTGTCAATTCGACAGATAATGAACTACTCTAACTGTCACTCTCAAGTCTCAAATACAAGCTAAAGTTTTTAAATTTAATTAAAATATATAATATAATAAAATCGGAACAAATACCTAATTTATATCTATGTAGTTTTTAATATTCAAGTAAATTAAAGGGGCAAAATGCGTGTAAACAAGTTAAAATTTTGTTGTTTCTCATATCGAATCTTGTACATTTCATTAACTACTTTTCAACTAAGCAGGTGTAACAATATGCTCCATTTTTTTAATATGATAAACTTATATGCAATAACGAGTTGCTTGCTTTCAATGTAACTGCTTATGGATTTGAATTTCAGTGACGTCTTGAAATTAAAGATTAGTATGATGAGTTAGAACCATGAAGCTATAAGACGTATTATCAGGAAATTATTCCGAATAACGATCTGTTTCGAATATGAAGCATTGCTAACTCTTTCTAAACTAGACATTCTCACTTTCTGTCAGTCATGTATAGTTGACATTGTCAAATAAACCCGGTCTTGTGAGAATAAGATAGCCGGCACATTGAGAAAGAGACAGATGTTTAATATTTTAGAGCGTAATCCAAATTGTACCTTTAGCTACATTATTTTGACAGATCTGCATTTATGTCAATCACTTCTTTTCAAATAATTCAATTTTTTTCTAGATCCTTAAATATTTTCGAAAAACATTCAAGCATCAAGTAATTTTAAAAAATTTCGCGGTGATATATTAGCCTGTAAGGATGATTTTATTTTATTTAATAAGAATAAATCTATTAAAACCTGGGTCTTAATTTAGATACTGACTTTGATACTAGACATTTCTTATAAAAGAACCTATGTACCTAAAACACATCTAGATATGTACATATTTTGCCAAATTTAATGATTGACTAGCTTTAGCCACGACCTTAATTTAATTATTTTATATAATTCTACAATAAAATTAGCCTAAGTTACTTCTTATCACATCAACTGTCTGCACTGACAGTCTGTCAAGTCGGTCCAGCCATTCCAGTTTAACTGGAATAAGTTATTTTGGCGCATGTTCTATGTAGGTATACATGCATAGGCATTTAGTAGAAAGCAGTTATTTTAATATTTCAATATTATATAGGTATGTAAGTACCTTAGTATATTACTTTTCACTACACAATATCGTGTTGGTGTGTTGGTTATGACATTTTACAGTTGGTGTCGAAAACCAGAAAATTGTAGAAATTTCTGAACGAGCCAATATATATATACGTCATCGTAAATTAATTAATCTCCAATCCGTCTTAAGATTTTAACACGTTACAATTATTAACGCAAATGTCCTCTGAATAGGGATTTGATAAATAAGACTGCTTATACAAAAAGAGAAGAATCTCTAGGGTGACCGCCTGAGTTAGTATCAACGCTGGCCTATTTCTTGCGTCACTTCATAATGTGTATAGTTCAATGTTGGTAAAATACCCCTGGCATCTTCGATGTATAGACGAATCTATTAATACCCTCTAGAAATCTGCTGATTATTCGCCTTTCTATGTAAAAAAAGAAAAAAAACGTATTTTTGTTTATAAAAAAAAAGTAGCCAGGAATGCAGTCGTTATATTTGGCAATATGTACATCATAAATCAATATTGCGTTACAATATTGATGTATAAATCGAAGTAGCTAAGCAATGTGATAGACCAAGATCCGACGACTTTATTATACGTCCAGACATTAGTTATTTTAAAATGGGTAAAACTTTATCAAGTGTTTGTTTCCAACTAAGGTATGGTTTATGGGGCTACTATAAAAATTGGATTAAGGTGATTTCAACAAGAAAGAATATAACAGAATAGATTATAGAGGCTGGAATTGACAAAATTGTGTATTATACATTCATATAATAGGTATATTGTCTGATAAAAAAATGCCGAAAGAAAAAAAATTACACTACATCATCTTACACAAGCTAGGTAGTTGTTTTGATTTGATGTCAAGCAAAGCCTCGAGAAACCAAACATTATTGTAGCCCCATTATTACCTATGTTAGAAGCAAGTGCTGATAAACTAACAGATTTAATAAAATGGGTACTGTATGGTTCGTCACGGATCCCGGTCTATAAAGAATACTTAAAATTAAATATTATAAATTAAAAAAGTAGAATCATATCATGTTGCATTAAAACTAGATAAGTGTTGAGATTACTTTTATAAGGTTTCCGTATGGAAATCACGGTCAATCGTTAGAAAATTCCTGTAAATTAAACGACAATGTTACAACTTGTTTTTCATTTTTCTTTGACTTGGCAGTATGAAGCTAAAAGTGCTGTCTGGAGATTACACTCTTGACAAGGACCTTCCCGAATATGAGTATTGCTTGCTCTTTCTAAAGTGGACAACCTTTCTATAGTTTTCTGAATGCGATAGATGTTTAATATTGCAAAAAGGTTGTTGTTTTTTTATGGGATAAGACAGCGAACGGGCACACGAGTCTCCTGATGGTCTACACAACAGCTGCGCCGTTGCCCTGTGGTCGGACTGTTAGACCTTAACTAACTTGGGTTGTTAGTGTCATCTCGTACCTGTAGCTTCATGATTGGCAGCGCCCCTTTTGTTAGGTACCACTGAAGGCTAAAGCTTCCTAGCTTAGAGCCGATGATTATTTGGGACTTAAAAAAACTTACAGTACCTAGAATAAGTTCTATTGGAGAATACAACAAAAACTACATGAAAAGATATATTACGCTTGAATCGGTAAGTGGTAGGTTTTAAAGGTAAAAATTGGTTTATCTCGAGTTCCGGCAAAACCACAAGTCGTATGGAAAAATGTTCCAATGGCAAAGGCAATGAGAAAGAAGAAAAGACAAAAACACTTTCCTGACATAACCTGTTGTTTCAAATAACGTGGATGATTAGTTTTACGTCCAACTAGAAGTGATAATGGTAAATAATTTAATGCAATAAATGAATTTCAACATGGAAATTTAAATTCATATTGTTTATTAGGTTTATCATCCCTTTTTCGGTGCTTAATAGCTCAAGCTAAATTTTTGTTATGAGTTTTGTGACGGCTCACCCAGATTGATATTTCCACCTAATATTTCCTAACATCTCAATTTGGCAGTATATATATTTTGCCTTACATGTTATAAAAAAATCTATACACATAGATATTTTACTAAATGCATAGGTACAGATTTTTTTTAATTTTTATCTGTCAGTATGTCTGTATCTCTGAAACGGTTGGACTGATTTTTACGTGACTTTCACTGGCAGACAGCTAATTTAATAAGGAACAGCTTAGGCCATTTTTAGTAATGTATAAAATAATTAAATAAAAACTCGGACGAAGTCGCGGGCACAACTAATAGTTAATAGTATAGTAAGGGTTGACTTTATTTTTAAAACAAACATCAAATAATATTTAAAAGGATTTATTTATCTACAACAAAATAAGTAACACTCAATTGGCCGTATAACTACACTTTTATTGCCATACAATAATTAATATTTAATCCTTGTAGTCATCACCAATTCTGTCAACAATTTCATCACCGACCTTTTTGTTGATTCTCAGGTATTTGTTAACCATGGGTCTATAGTAATAAGCTTGGTAATCACTCCTCTCGGCCATTTTTGCGACAATTTGTTTTTCCAAAGCACGCAATTTTGCTTTCTGTTTTTCTTCATCAATATAGTGCATGAATTTTTCATATTCCTGAAAAAATTAATTCATATTTTATGCTTCTTATGAATCAATTTTTAGCATATTGGTGATTACTATTAGTACAAATGATGCAATTGTACTAAACACCATAGAAGAATGTTATATATTGAGGTAAAGTTTTGAGTACAGCTAGTAAGCTGTACTCGCAACTTTCCTTTACCAACTAACCAACCACCAACAGGTTACCAACATTGGCAATGTTGGTAAAAATGTTAACCATCCAGGCAGAAAATGGCAACTTTCTATGGTCTCTGCTAAATTATGTTGCCACCTTTTGACTATCAAACAGAAAGAAAACTTCTACTTACTGCCCTAGATGGTTCTACTTATCTTTACAGAGCTTCCCTGATAAAATCCATAAGCCAGTTTATAATGACCAGAACATTTAAAGGTTGCTCCTGTAAATTCCAGGGGTTCCAAGTTATTAAAGCTAGTTGGACCATTTACAGTATTGATATGTCCAAAATTCTTGAACTGCAAAACTGATTACTTGGCACAAAATTTAGAACTATTGGAAAACTATTTTATTAAATTTAATATTAAGAAAAAAATAAATGAAATCAGCTGTGTGTTCATGAATACAGGGTGTATTCTGGGAACTGTGAAGACAATTTTTGATTTTGGCACTAAATTAGTACCCTTTTTTGAACAAGAAATTTTTGGATTTTGCTCACTTTACAATGCAAGCTTATCAGACTTAAAATAGTTAATTGATCGCTGATGGTGTTCTCAGCAATTAAAAATCAATCAAATTTGACCATACAAGTTCTTTTTTTATTATATTGGAAGGCAGACAAACAGATGGATTTTCTGATGGTAAGAAATATATGTCGCCTATAGATACCAAAGGTGGAAATGGTGCATTGTCAACCTGAGGCTGGGATGGTACTCCTCTTGCGTGAGTATACCGGCTACCCTACCATCCAAACTAGAACACGACAATGGCGAGGACTGTCGCTACTGCGGCAGGAATAGGTAAGGTGGTGGTAACAATCCGGGAGAGTCTTTGCAAGACTATCACCTAGTAAAAACTATTACCATTTTGAAACCTTTGTTCCATCTTGATCAAGTATTTCACTGTAGGTTTTTTTTGGAATATGGAAGCGAACAAGCACACGGCTCTCCTGATGGTCAGACTGTTAGACCTTATGTGCAAAAATATGGAGATTACTCACCAACAAAATAAATAAATTAACAGAAATTACAAAAATAATATTAAATGCTTGTATTTTGGGTATTTTTCAACTATACTAATGTAGACAAACAAATTTAATAAAATCCAGATCCAGAATTCTCTCTGAATAGCCCATCATTTTCAGAAACAAACCTGAGATAAAGGTCTTTATGTATGAAATTGGTGATTTTATAAAATGCTTTCAGATTTAATTATCTGAGAATTGGTGTGGAATTTCTAATAAAAACAAATAAAAAAATGCCAGATTAAAAAAAAGTACCTTCACACCTATTATCCCCAAAAGAAAGAGAGAGATATGCTAGTATATCCACGACTCGTAAGTCCAGTAGATATATTAGAACATTCACAATTACTCAGAAAAATCTGAAAAACATTTAAGAAAAGTACCGGACTTGGTTTTTGAATCCGGGACCCTACACGGCTAAAGGTCTTAACAGGTGATTACAGTGATGAGAACCAAAAATAAGAGAAATTTTTCTTTTAGAATTTTTAACTCGGTAGGACCTAATCAGTGAACTACAAAAAAAGATTACTCATAAGGAGATAATAGTGACTGTCTAGTGGACACCAAGATTCACCACCAGGTTTCAATAACAAAGATTAGCCAATTACTCTTCCACTACTTCTTCATGATAACGCATGAGTTCACACTTATATATATTCCTATAGATAATTTGACCTTTACTTAGATTACTACATTTTAAAAATAGTCAATATTTTTATATTTTAAAATATTCATATAAATCTCCAGTTCTATAAGTAATCTATACTAATATTATAAGGATTTAAAGCTTGTAACTTTGTTTGTTTGCAAAGCCTAATCTTTGGAAATACATCATCCTGAAAATTCTTTCACAATCAGAAAGCTACACTATTCAGGAATGCTATAAGCTGAATAAAAAGATTAAGGAAAAATTTCAGGAAATTGGGCTAAATATGATGCTTTCCTGGTGTATGCTGACTAAATCATTTGGTATAGATGAACATAATGATCATCAAAAATTATCTACGAAAAGGTCAACAATACTGTACTACAACAACAGTACATAACTAGCTTTTATATTTGAATCACAACATACAAGAAATTTTATGTGAAGTTGAAATGTCTTTTTTTGCCAAAACATGAATATATATCAAAATCAATTATTTTGTCATCAAGATCATTTTATGAACATAACTTTTGCACTTTGTACTGAGTGCCACGCATCCTATAACCATTTTTCACAAAAAATATAAATAACGACTAACAAAGTAGGCACAGGAAAGATAGTATTATAATAAATTACTTAATATATCAAATATCAAATTATAATACAAATTATAGTTTAACCTTAAGTTGGTTATATCTGGTATCATTACATCTGGTATAATATGCCAAAAATCTCATGTTACAGCCTAAAATATTTGTAATGAGTGTTAAAGTGCACAAAGTGATATACTACCAGATTTAAATTTTATAAATAAATATAATTAAAAAAATATATAAAAAATTACCTGTTGCGGGTTAGTGTGAATATAGCGAGCAATAAATCTTGTTATAGGATGACGGTGGTACTCCCAGTGTTTTGGTTCATAACCTTCGGGTATTGGAGTCAGTTCTGCAGGGCCGATAAACACATTCGAATAAAATATTATAGCACCTACTGGAATCAATCCCACCATTAGGTAATAATGGAACATATCCTTAAATTTGTGCCATTGCCACCTGCAAATTATAATATGTATTGTTAAAATAACATCGATCAGTAAATATAAAAATGATTAGGTAACCAACGACATGCCTACCTTGATGGTTGCAGTGCCATCGTCCTATGTTCATGGTCACTATTTAAGGTTTTTCCTATTGAAAATTTCACATTTTGACCTAAAAATAAAGGCTTTGTATTGTTTTTTACCAAGTTTATGCCAAACGAACGGCCTAAAGCACTCCAAGACACCATTTTTTATTTTGATAGATTGACAAAAGTCAAAACTGACTTATATTTAGGGAAAACATTAGACATGTGACAGTCATCCACTACGTTGTAGAAAGTAAAAGAACTTAAATGATACTGCCTAATAAATGAAGTATGATAAAATAAATAATTAGAACTCTAAACTAATTAAATAAAAAGCGTAACAGCTAACGATATTTTAAAACTTAAATATTTACATTGCGTATTTCATAAATATACAATACAATACAATAAAGAAATGAACTTTGAGTGCATAACAGCTATAGCCTAAAGCCTTAGGTCATTAATTAGTAATGGATAAGCGACGCAGACAATTCCTTCTAAAAAAAATTCTTCCAATTTTGGTGCGGGGCAGGGTCACTACTACATTAAAACAAAACACACATTTACAAAACTAATTTTTGTCATTACAAACTCACACTTATATGCAATTGATACACTACCTACCTAATTTTTTTGCACTACTACTTAAACGAATATGTAATTAGAAGGTAATAAGACACTCTAATGCAAAGGAAAGGGGAAATTTGAGACTTTCTTTAGGGATATACTAGATTATACTCTATTGCTCACGAAATAAAAACGAAAGTTTCGCCTTCGAGCTATCATCTTAAGACGTGTAATTAAAGTATTCAATTGGTAAACTATAAATTTGCTAGACTCTTGTCAAGAGTATAATGTCTTATGGTCGAATTTTTATTATTTGAGTATTGATCTTATTACAG